>JAWWNI010000871.1:0-126571 GCA_034642065.1 Darevskia nairensis | reverse complement strand
CTGCACAACCAGGCCTAAAGGCCAAAGCTTTTAAAATGGAAAAAAAAAATCACACTATGCAATTAATTTTCTGGTGGGCATTCTATTGCTTAACGCTGTTTTCTATGCATTAAGTCTGAATCATCTCGAGGGGAGGAGCCACCCATCGCTATATATATATATGGTTGCTTGCAACTGGATTTGCCTCTCTCCAGCCCTTTCGCATTTTTAAACACAGAGAGGATAGCAGGCAATGAAAGAGTTACTCTGCCACCTGCTGTGTCTGGTTACAAGATTCGGCTGCAAGCAGCATATTCCTAACACCTGCAGATATAAACGGGAGGCAAACAGCAGGACAGAGAAGTAAAAGGAGGGTGCAATTGAATACAGCAGCCCGGCTATTGCGATGCATGCAATACTGTGCAACTGTTATGTAGGGCTGCCACTAAGGGTGGTCTGGAACTGCAACTGATGCACAACCACAGCAGGCAGGCTGCTCAGCGGGGCTTCCTGCTGTGCCCACCTTACACCAGCAGCAAAGGAGCTGATGAGCTACCAAGTCAAGTTTAAGACGTTGGCTTTGTTCTACAAAGCACCTAACCGCTAAGACCGGGTTCTCTGGGGGATGATCTGATCCTATATAGCAGGTCAGGTCACCTGTTCCAAAGGGGCTCTTCTCGTGCCTTCAAAAATTAGATGTTTGTCAGGGACCCAGGTGGCGCTGTGGGTCAAACCACAGAGTCTAGGGCTTGCTGATCAGAAGGTCGGCAGTTCAAATCCCTGCGATGGGGTGAGCTCCCGTAGCTCAGTCCCAGCTCCTGCCCACCTAGCAGTTCGAAAGCATGTCGAAGTGCAAGTAGATAAATAGGAACCGCTCCGGCGGGAAGGTAAACGGCGTTTCCGTGCGCTGCTCTGGTTCGCCAGAAGCGGCTTAGTCATGCTGGCCACATGACCTGGAAGCTGTACGCTGGCTCCCTCGGCCAATAAAGCAAGATGAGCGCCGCAACCCCAGAGTCGGACACGACTGGACCAAATGGTCAGGGGTCCCTTTACCTTTACCTTACAGGCCTGAAAATGATGGCACCCAGGACTTCTGAAATAATTCTGCAGCCTTGTACAGGGCCGGCAACTAAAAGCATGGCTCATATGAACTGGGTGCTGGAACTGAGGAATGTGAAATATTTTCCCAGCCCTACATTAAATATTTGCAATGGTAACTCAAAATGCCAGTTGCTGTCCACTTCCTTTTTTGTTAACAATGCAATGAGAGAGAGAGAGAAGGTTAACTAAAATGTTTATGGCATGTCTGGATATGTGTGGAAAGCCAATTAAATCTTCACATTGCTCAGAAAGAGTTAAATGCTTCACTGCTCAGATCTTCCCCTTTCCGGTGTCTCCCCGATAAGTACGGAAGATTTATGTGCAATGAATTTCCAATTACTGATCTCTACCAGCTGGGCTGTCAATCAGATTCTAGCATACACTGGATGGCTTCACCCCCCACCCCCACCCCCCACCCCCCGTCCTTTCCTTGTTAACAGATGCATGCAAAAACACAGTATTATATACATGGCAACTCTGATAACCAGCTATGTTAGAAAAAAGGCATGGCTGAACCAAATATTCTCAGGTCTAAACTTCGGCTTTCTCTCTCAATGTACGGAACAGGGGGCAGGCAGGAGTGGGGGACTCCCTGGTCCTGAATGGGGTAACTGTGCCCCTGAAGGACCAGGTGCACAGCCTGGGAGTCGTTTTGGACTCATAGCTGTCCATGGAGGCGCAGGTCAATTCTGTGTCCAGGGCAGCTATCTACAAGCTCCATCTGGTACACAGGCTGAGACCTTACCTGCCCGTGGACTGTCTTGCCAGAGTGGTACATGCTCTGTGCTCTGGTTATCTCCCGCTTGGACTACGCTCTACGTGGGGCTACCTTTGAAGGTGACCCAGAAACTGCAACTAATCCAGAATGCGGCAGCTAGACTAGTGACTGGGAGCGGTCACCGAGACCATATAACACTGGTCCTAAAGGATCTTCATTGGCTCCCAGTGCATTTCCAAGCACAATTCAAAGTGTTGGTGCTGACCTTTAAAGCCCTAAACGGCCTTGGTCCAGTATACCTGAAGGAGCGTCTCCACCCCCATCGTTCTTTCTGGACACTGAGATCCAGCTCTGAGGGCCTTCTGGCGGTTCCCTCGCTACGAGAAGTGAGGTTACAGGGAACCAGGCAGAGGGCCTTCTCAGTAGTGGCTCCCGCCCTGTGGAACGCCCTCCCATCAGATGTCAAGGAAATAAACAACTATCTGACTTTTAGAAGACATATGAAGGCAGCCCTGTTTAGGGAAGTTCTTAATGTTTGATGCTGTATTGTGTTTTTAATATTCAATTGGGAGCCGCCCAGAGTGGCTGGGGAAACCCAACCAGATGGGCGGGGTATAAAAAATTGTTGTTGTTGTTGTTGTTGTTTGGCAAGCTGGACAGTATCTAAGCTGCTACTAATTTCTTTCAGGTGCTTACCCCTAGCAAGTAAGCAGGGTGGATTTGATTTAAATCAAATTGATTTAAATCACGATTTAAATCACGATTTAAATCACTAGTCAGTAAGGCTTGATTTAAATCACTAGTCAGTAAGACTTGATTTAAATATTTTTTTTACAGAAAGACTCACTTCTTGCTAGTATAATCTTAATATTTACAACCATATGAAGGTTTCATTTTTGGAATAATAAATTTTCAGAGTAGTTTTTACAGTTATATCAAAAATTACTGATTTGGTTATACTACTAGAAATACATAGACAGATAATTATGAAATTATGGTGAGGTTTAATAAGTTAACTGTTTATATTTGGACAACTTTTCTGCTGTACTTTATTGGAAGGAGAAAAATAATCATTTCCTTAATAACCATTTAAACAATTTATTTAACTAAAACAATAACATGATAGCATATGTATCCATGTTTGTTAACTGATGTGGTTAAACATTTTAAAAAAAAACTTAGACTGAGTTTTAGCACACTTGATAAACTTAAAACAAATCCTTATTTCCTGATGAACAGCCTTTGGACTACAATGTAACTTAAATAGAAGACTATATTTAGAAAGATTTTTCCTCCAAAAGCATTTTATTTTAAAAATCCAATTTAAATCAAAAAAATCTGATTTAAATCAAAAAAATCCGATTTTTTTTTATTTTATTTTTAAAATCATTGATTTTTATCCACCCTGCAAGTAAGTGAGCAAATGTATCATGCACAGTTCTTTGGGATGGCAGAATATAGTCGGATGTCAACGGTTTTCAGTACCTTTGGCTTTCCTTCTTCTTAAGTTTAAACAATGTAAAGTATGTGCTATTGTGTTTACATTTATATATGCATCCCAATAAAATATGTCCACACGCTATTTAAAACTTTAATTCTCCCACCCTTGCCCAATATTTCAATACTGAGACACACACACTCAAAAAATAATAATCACTGCATACGGTTTTTTTCTTCTTCTTTTTCTTTGCTTACTAAATACAAGTAAAAAAAAAAGGCATACTAAATTAGATCACTCTCTATGGCACCTGAATTTTTTTTGGGGGGGGTATGAAAATGAAAATTACCCCACAAAAATTCTGAAAGGCAGTGCAGGAAGGTTCATAATAAGAACTTCCCAATTTGTACTCCTGAAAGCTTTTATTCTCCCGGGAACCGCGAGCGCAACACAGAAACAGGCCGCATCAGTCTGTGGGAATCGAGGTGGCATGTGTTTTTTTTTTTTTTTTTTAAATAATTTTTATTAGGCTTTTTAACACATAAAACAAACATTTCATCACATTTCATCAAACCTTATCATAAACATCAAATAACAAACAAACAACACATAAAACAAAACCTCACAACACACACAATAATTCTAACATTTTATCACCTTCTTCTTTCATTACTTGTTGGGTGGACTTCCCCCGCCTCCCTCCACCGCGTTTCTTATTCCATATATCTATAACTTAACAGATACTTATCATTATCTTTCTATTACTTCTATTTATCTCCAATATCACCAATCTTATTCTTATTTAGTTAATTCCTTAACTTAAACTAATATTCTATCTTAATCTAAATTTAACTGGAATCGAGGTGGCATGTGAAGTAGCTGCTTCCTCAACATCTGCATAGGAAAAAAGTAAAATCTGCATGGCCACTGTGCCTTTGAGGATGCCGAGACTGCTTTAAAATTGTGACAGTTCAATATAAGGTGTTTGGAAGGTCTCCTGTTGTCTTCTACTCTATTACAAACTGGAAACATGCAATTTTCAGGGGGCATCCAAAGTAGTGCCCTCCAGAAGTTGTAAACTACAACTCCCATCAACTCCAGCCAGCATGACCAATGGTTAGGGCCTGTAGCCCACAATACTGGGGGAGGGGGGCACACATTGGCTGCCCCTGTGCTATTTAGTCAACCATGAGGGTCCCATGTCCCAATTCCCCCAGAAGTCAACATCTAAATCATGGGCCTTTCTCCACTTATAAACTGGTGAGGCTGCTGTCTGATGCTCTTAAGAGTGAAACTGGAGCTGACTGTCTGCATCTTTGGTCACGTGTTGCTGTTAGCTTTTCCTTTCCAAACTAACAGCAGATTGCGCCTGAACTGAGGAAAGTTCGGTGGCTGGAGTCATGCCCCTTATATGTACTCTTTCTGCTCTTCCAGCTAGCAAAGGTCAGAGTGATGAAAATGCACACGGGGGCATCGCTTTTGTGGCTTTAGAAAAAATGTACTATTGAATGCCTAGTACAGTCAAACCTTGGGACGCGGGTGGCGCTGTGGGTTAAACCACAGAGCCTAGGGCTTGCTGATCAGAAGGTCGGCGGTTCGAATCCCCGCGACGGGGTGAGCTCCCGTTGCTCGGTCCCAGCTCCTGCCCACCTAGCAGTTCGAAAGCACGTCAAAGTGCAAGTAGATAAATAGGTACCGCTGCAGCGGGAAGGTAAACGGCGTTTCCGTGCGCTGCTCTGGTTCGCCAGAAGCGGCTTAGTCATGCTGGCCACATGACCTGGAAGCTGTACGCCGGCTCCCTCGGCCAGTAAAGCGAGATGAGCCCCGCAACCCCAGAGTCATCCGCGACTGGACCTAATGGTCAGGGGTCCCTTTACCTTGACCTTTTACAGTCAAACCTCGGTTCCCGAACGCCTCCGTCTTGGAACATTTCAGCTCCCAAATGCCCCAAACCTGTAAGTAACTGCTCTGGTTTTCGAACAATTTTCGGAAGTTGAACGGCTTCCAAGCCACATTTTCATTTTTTTTCCCCATTGACTTTGCAGCCAGCCCTTTGATCCTCAGTTTTCGAATTTTTCAGAAGCCGAAGGACGGATTCCAGAACTGATTAAAACTGAGGTTCCACTGTAATAATAATAATAATAATAATAATAATTTATTATTTATACCCCGCCCCTCTGGCTGGGTTTCCCCAGCCACTCTGGGCGGCTTTCAACAGAACATTAAAATACAGTAATATATTAAACATTAAAAGCCTCCCTAAACAGGGCTGCCTTCAGATGTCTTCTAAAGGTCTGGTAGTTGTTGTTCTCTTTGACATCTGAAGGGAGGGCGTTCCACAGGGCGGGCGCCACTACCGAGAAGGCCCTCTGCCTGGTTCCCTGTAACTTGGCTTCTCGTAGTGAGGGAACCGCCAGAAGGCCCTCGGCACTGGACCTCACTGGACTGTATCCTGAAATTCTAATCTTGTGTGAGTTTAGGAGATTAGAAGTGGAACTAGGTGTCTGCCTCAGCTAAGGAAGACCTGGTTATCGCGATGAAATTTTGTCTTCAGCTAATGGCTGCTGTCATGGGCAATACATTGACCCAGGACAATAGATCGTCCTGATCTAACATGTATCTCCTCTGAACCAAGCTCACAGAGAGACTGCTTGTGTGGAAAGAGATGTCTCCCAAACTATGCTCACCAGGCCCTTCCATGCAGAAACCTGGGCAATACTTGACACATATTAAAATACAGTGCTACCTCGAGTTAAGTACGCTTCAGGTTAAGTACGCTTCAGGATAAGAACTCCACTAAGAACAGAAATCGTGCTCTGGCGGCGCAGCGGCAGCAGGAGGTCCCATTAGCTAAAGTGGTGATTCAGGTTAAGTACGCTTCAGGTTAAGAACGGACCTCCGGAACGAATTAAGTACTTAACCCGAGGTGCCACTGTACTGAAGATTCATTCAGGAACTTTTGCAAAAGTCAGGGAAGGCTTTGAGTAGTAGAAAAAGTGTGGGTGTTTTTAGTACGTTATACCAGAATATTAGCTGAATAATGGCAATGTTCTGGGACCATGAAAAAAAATAATAATCCACAAATTAAATAATAATAACCCAGCCCCACGTCCTGGCCACTCCAAAGCAAAGTGCTCCGTTTCATATCAAACCAGCGGCACATCGATTTCCCTCATGTTGCACACGCAGCATTTCAAAAGGAAACACAGGACAGCTTTGAATCAGCCCAGGAGCCGCTCGGCAGAAGAAAACACATAAATTCAAGCACAGAAAGGAAGAATTACAGGAAGAGCATGTAAAAAGAAGCCGGGATACTAGGAGAGGTTGTGTAAATGGATGTACTAGATATTTATTCCCCGTCAAGGAAAGCTGTTAATCCTCACAATGGTGTCTCCTCCAAGCTGTACGCCAAATAAATACTTGAGACGGAAAGGACAATCGCTTTTGCGAATCCACACCAACAATGGGAGCAGCTGCCAGGTTTAAAGTGGGTATTTAGAAAAGGAACATTTCCTTAACTTACTTGTCTTTGTATAAAAAAAATGCAATCCGACTGTTGGCACTTGCATTCATGGTTAGTTACAGGATAGTGGATCCCTGCCGGCAGCCACTAAGGGGGGAAGGGCCTGTAGCTCAGTTCCAGAGTGCATGCTTTGCATACACAAGATCCAGCCCCTGACAGCTTCCAGGGAAAGAATCCTGCACAGCAGAGGTGGGAAAGGCCTCATTCTAACTCAGACCCCCCAACAAGCTGCTGCTGCTGCCACCAAGAGGAGGCAATAATGGACAGGATGGAGCCCTGGCCTGATCTGGCATGGGGCACGTTAATAGGTTCTACCCATCAATGGATTTGACTTTGATGTCAGGTTCTTTTCACACAACCACCGAAACACATGTTAGAACGCAGCTGATACCTGCATTCTTGTTGCGCACATTGCAATAAGTGCTGGAGAAGTGCACTGCGCACTTCGGAGAAGTACAAGTTTTGAAGGGTGGCTGCCGTTTCAGTTCGCGCCTAATTTTCGGGAATTATGCAAACGGAACCGAAATTTTCTCCCATCCCTAAGATAAGCTCAGAACAGCATCCGCAAGAATTCTTCGCACCCAGAAGAAAAGGCAAAAAGCGGACACAGCTTTTGCAGGGTAAAGAAAACTTTTGGGAAATTAAACGGCAGGTTTCAGCGCAAAGAGCGACACACCAAGCAATGAAAAGCGATGGCCTGAATAAAACCACAGAGATAAAAAACTTTTCTATCTGAGTAAGGATCACTGGGTAAACATCAAATCGCTTGATTCTCCAGAATACACACCAATGGTTTTCAAACATATTACCCCTCAAGGGGCTAATTTTGCAGAAACAGTCCAGCAAGAATCAGAAGGACATTTCAGGGGAGGTTTTTTGTGTGCAAATATAGATAAATATATAAAGAGAGAGAAAGAGAGAAATCTGGTCCTATAGGCCTCATTATAGGAGGAAACAGCCGTTCTGTAACCTCCCCCCCCCCTCTACTGGCAGTTATTGTTTAACCCTCCTGCATCTCCAATTTCAAAGTGGCATCCCGAGCCGTCATGATTGACAGCGCACACTAATCCATAGACTACAGAAGCATATGAGGGAGAATTCAGCCATACAGGGAAGATTTCAATGCGCACATTTCCCATTTCCCATGAGCATTAAAAAAAAAAAAAGCCTAACAAAACTAACAGTCAGGCTAAGAATTCCCAGCATTCCATTGTCCCAAAGCCATTAAAAACACGAGCTTGTGGCCAGGGGTAAAGACATACAACGTGGCCGCAGATTTCTGAAAGAAAATCTCCCTCGAAACGGGATAGCATCAGTGTTTTTGTTTGTTAAGAAAACATTAATTTGTCTCTTGCTACAGAATACCACCAGTAGAGAGACTCAAGTCCCCTAGCGAATAATGTTTCTACCCGCTCCCCCTTGCTTTCTCCTGAATAGCCAAAACGTTATGCTTTACCTGCAAATAGAGAGGAAAAAACCTTCAATCTCTTAGATGTACATATTCCCTCACTGAAATTGCTGTCATCGGGGGGGGGGGGGCATCGTGAGCATTTCAGAGCATTGTGGAAGGAACACAAGGAAGTCTTGCGAGATGCAAGGATGTCAAAATCATAGGGAGAAAATTGATTTTAGGGGGAGGAGGCTGCACAGATTTAATACTAGGGTATTAGCGAGGCTCGGCGCTGTGCAAATAAATAAATTAATGCATGCATTAAATAATAGACACAGATGAATAGGCTTAACAAAGCAAGAAAGAAGAAAACTCCAAACCCTGCAACCTGAGCTAACTTTAGAATTTGGGGTTGGGGGGGGGGGATACATGGGATTCTGTGACTGAGCCACCATATGCAAGAACTTAACACTTCCCAGGGAGAGTTGGACGAAAACCTTTCCCAGCCCCAACTCTCTGAACCAGAGGTGGATGATGACTTATAACTTTATTTATTAAACTGATAAATCATCCTTCCTCCTGAAGGAGCCCAGGGTGGCAAACAGCAAGTGATAAAATAGTAGCAACATACTTAACGCCTACGAGGCTTACAGAAGGAGGTCTTCAGTTGGCACCTTCTAGGTGTCCCTGGGGTGCAGATCCCTTCATCCCTGGTCCCTGGCCATGCTGAATGGGGCTGATGGAGAGCAACGATATGAGGACCAAAGGCTAACCATCTCTGCTCTAAGCCAGTGTTTCTCAACCTTTTCTTGGCAAAGGCACACTTTTTTCATTAAAAAAATCTCGCGGCACACCACCCACAAAATGGCGGCGGCAACGTCGTTATGGTAACGGAAATCACGGAGTTATTTCACAGCCGGCGAGCAGAGCGCGGGGGACGGAACAAAGGGCGGAGCTGGAGCCGGGACTCCTGGGTCCTTGCCAAGGCTGGTGTGCGAGCCTCCAGGCAAGCGCCCAGGCTTGGAAAGGCGGCGGCGGGAGTCGCGGGAGGCTTCTCAGGTGGCTGGCGGTTGGAGCGGTCGCAGAGCGCTCCTCCTTTTAGGGTGGCGGCCATTTTGGCCGGGTGGCAGCCGGAGCCCGGCACAGCAGGCAATGTTTCGCGGCACAGTAGTGTGCCGCGGAACAGCGGTTGAAAAACACTGCTCTAAGCCACCCTTCCCAGTGCTTTGGCTTTCAACTCCCAACCACTGGCCTTGCTGACTGGGGCTTGATGGAGGTTGCAATCCCAAAAATCTGGAAGCCACTACAATGGGGATGAGTGCTCACTGGAAGGACAGATCCTGAAGCTGAGGCTCCAATACTTTGGCCACCTCATGAGAAGAGAAGACTCCCTAGAAAAGACCCTGATGTTGGGAAAGGTTGAGGGCACAAGGAGAAGGGGACGACAGAGGATGAGATGGTTGGACAGTGTTCTCGAAGCTACTAACATGAGTCTGACCAAACTGCGGGAGGCAGTGGAAGACAGGAGTGCCTGGCATGCTCTGGTCCATGGGGTCATGAAGAGTCGGACACAACTAAACGACTAAACAACAACAACACAATGGGGAAGGATCCTATAACTTCCCGGAGTTCCCTGGGAAGAGGAATTGTCAAACCAACCTCTGTACAGGGGTCTCCTAACAGCTCTCAGCACCCTTGAAAACGACAGATCGCAAGGTTCTTAGGAGAAAATCACAGCAGCTTTTCAGCCATATATTCCTTTAAACGTATAGTGAAAATTGGGCCATTTTTTTTTCTCCAAACGAAAACCTACACTGTAATTTTAAATTCTAGGGCAGTGGAAACCTACATGGTTCCCTCTTGAGATTATTGAATTACAATTCCCATCACCCCCCCAACCAGCGTAGCCAAGGAAAAGGAATGATGAGCGTTGTGGTCCAATGACATATGGAGAGCAGGATATTGGCTTCTTCTACTCTAGGGTTTTAGGGACACGGGTGGCGCTGTGGGTTAAACCACAGAGCCTAGGGCTTGCCGATCAGAAGGTCGGCGGTTCGAATCCCGCGACGGGGTGAGCTCCCGTTGCTCGGTCCCTGCTCCTGCCAACCTAGCAGTTCGAAAACACGTCAAAGTGCAAGTAGATAAATAGGTACCGCTCCGGCGGGAAGGTAAACGGCGTTTCCGTGCACTGCTCTGGTTCGCCAGAAGCGGCTTTGTCATGCTAGCCACATGACCTGGAATCTGTACGCCGGCTCCCTTGGCCAGTAAAGCGAGATGAGCACCGCAACCCCAGAGTCGTCCACGACTGGACCTAATGGTCATGGGTCCCTTTACCTTTACTCTAGGATTTTAAGAGAGCATGCACATCACCCCTCCCTCTTCAGGACTGTTTGTTGTTTTGTTGAGCTGTACCAAATCGCTCCCACCCATCCCTAAACCTCCCTTAGCTATCCAGCCTTTCTTCTTAAGGAAAAGGCACGCACACCCTCCCCAAACCTCAATCGCCACTCATTTTAGCTGCCCTCTCTCTCCTTCCCCTTCCCAAGCTCAGCGGCTTCTGAAATAAGGAGGCTAAGGAGAAAGCGCAGCGCCACTGATGCATGAGCGAGCCCTCCTGACCTCTGACTGTGGCAGATCAACAGCAGGCAAGAGCGCAGGACAGAGTGATGGGAACTGACAGGGGTTTCCTCGCGGAGATGGGCTGAACTGAGATGTCACCTCGCCGATGACAAAGTAATAAGGGGTTTCAAACGTGAAAAGTGGGTCAGGGACAAACACGGAGGGACACACCCCGCGGTCGAAGCCGCAGTGGGGGGAAGCGAGAGGAGGCTGGCGGGCAGCTCGAGGCGCTAGGAGCCCAGTTCTCAGAAATGCCAGCGCTTGTAAGATGAACAGCGTGGCTTTTTCTTATGCGCCTTTTCCAAGCTCCTTAGAGCTGCCCCCTTCCCCACAGGGCGCAGATCAGACACGAAACGTTTGGCTCCTCTGAGTGACATATCTGGTCCAAGACAAACATTTGTTAAATGCAGGCTTGCAGATGAAACTCGCAGTTGTGTTATAGCAGAGGATCACACACACAGGCACTAGCCTGCTAACCCTTGTGTATCATTTCGGTAGCATGGAAGCAATGTGCAAAATGGAGCTGTGAAATGGCACGTGGTTAATGGCAAATAGTGGTGAGAAGGCAGTGAGAGACAAGGAAGGAGAGTGAAGTATGGAAGCAAGAGGGAGCAAAGGAAAGGAAATGGAAGCTGTGAATGGGGGGAGGGGAGCAAAACATTCCCTATTTCGTGGTGATTGGTGAGCTACTTATAATGAAGTGGCTTTTAAATCTTTTAAATTTTTAAATCTTTTAAGCTTTAAACTGTATTTTAGATTTGTATTTTTAACTGTTTGTCCTATGGTTGTGTGGTTTTATAATTGTTAGCCGCCCTGAGCCCGGTCCTGGCTGGGAAGGGCGGGATATAAATAAAAGCTTATTATTATTATTATTATTATTATTATTATTATTATTATTATTATTATTATTATGTTATTCAGCAAAGCAGCGTTAGGAAAATCGGCACTCGGCCATGAAGCTCACTGGGTGACCTTGAATCACTTCCTACCTCTCAGCCTAACCTACCTCACAGGGCTGCTGTGGGGATTAAATGATCTGGCCCCCTCTCTGTGGCCATCCTCTCTGGGCCTGATGGATGCTGTACTCCAAAAACGCCTGGAGGGCACCAGGTTGGAGAAAGCAGCTTTAGACCCACCACTCTCAGAGTAAAAGTCAGATCGGAACTTAGGCTGCCATTAACTTCTTTCATCCCTGTCTTTATCTGTATGGCTAAAGGGGCTTTAATTTTGTACTGATTTGTTTCTACTGTTGACTTCTTCAACGTTAAACCACTTCAGGATGTTTCGTGGGATGTGATTCATGAACGAAGTTAAATAAACAAATGCCACCGTCTTCCAAAAATACTGTGGTGCAATTCCTGGCAGTTTAAACGTACCAAAATACGCAGTTAATGAGATATATTGAGAGAGAGAAATGCCATTTTTAATATTAATATTAATACGAATATATTTCAGAATCTTAAAAATTGTTTTCTTCAATCATGAGGACTAGAAACTGCTTAGAGTTTGGTTTGGTTTTGTCTTGCTGTTTCAAACCAAGGCTAGGCACACCTTAGGACCTTTGACTACTGCGTTCAACCAGATGAGGCTGGCATTTCCCTTCCGCTGCGAGGACCATTTGAGTTGTAACAGCTCAGCTGCCTGGACTGAGTGGCCATTGGATTGTCCTGTTTGTTTGTTTTCTTAAGAGAGGAAGGTGCAGGGGATGCTAAACAGCCCTTAGCCGCGCTGGCAGAGGAAAAGGAGCAGCTGCGCTCTTGCAGCTGGTGGCATGTCAGCCAATCTGTCACACTGGCAGGATAATAGAGAGTGCAGGAGCTTTGCTCCATGAGCACATGACAAGAGTTCGTCACCCCAAAGTTGAACTACAAGGGCAGGCAGCGAACAGTATATGACAAAGGCTAGAGAGCAAGAGAATGTGGCATCTAGTGTTACATATAAAAACCTCAGATATGCTTTTAACGTTCAGCCCATTACATTGTTTGCATTGAACTTTGCAAAAAAAAGAAGTGATTTTTCCCCCTTTTCAAAAATAGCTCTTAAATGGTTCTCTGTCCCACAATAACTTGATCACCACTCACACGGTTCATCCAAGCCTATTAAAAATGTATACATACCTTCTCCATTTGGAGGGTAGAGACCCTTTCATTTGTCTTACAATGAAAGAATCTTTGATTTGAAGTTCTCCAAGGTTATGGTTTTGGATCTGCGGGGGGTTTTTTTAATGCACCGGTTGTCTCTCATTAAAATTAAAATGCTTCCAGCCTCCCAATATATGAAGTTCTGCAGAGTTTATAAAACACCCAGTAAAACTTGGTGTAGAGGCAAGACTGCCCTTCCTGCAAATCGGCTATCTAATAAACAGCCAATATTTGGAATACACGTTTGTTTGCCTTTTTTTGTAATTTTAGGTTTTATTACATTTATACGCCACCTTCAACTTCCAGGCATTTTAAGTTAGTGTACATGGTTCTCCTCCCTGTTTCATCCTCACAACAACCCTGTGAAGCAGGTTAGGCTCAGAGAAGGTGACTGGCCCAAGGTCACCCAGGGAGTTTCATGCCCGAGTGGGGATTTGAACCCTGCTGTCCCAGGTCCTAAGCCAACATTCTAAACCATTATGCCACACTGACTCTCCCATCTACTAACCACATTGGCTCTCCCTTCTACAGATCTAGCTTCCCCGTTTCCTCTTGGCAACCCTGCAGCACAATCAAAATACAACCGAGCACAATTCAAAGTGTTGGTGCTGACCTTTTTAAAGACCTAAACGGCCTCGGCCCAGTATACCTGAAGGAGCGTCTCCACCAGGCATCCCCAAACTCGGCCCTCCAGATGTTTTGGGGGTACAACTCCCATCATCCCTAGCTAACAGGACCAGTGGTCAGAGATTATGGGAACTGTAGTCCAAAAACAGCTGGAGGGCCGAGTTTGGGGATGCCTGGTCTCCACCCTCATCGTTCAGCCTGGACACTGAGGTCCAGCGCCGAGGGCCTTCTGGCTGCGAGAAGTGAGGTTACAGGGAACCAGGCAGAGGGCCTTCTCAGTAGTGGAGCCCACCCTGTGGAACACCCTCCCACCAGATGTCAAGGAAATAAGCAGCTATCTGACTTTTAAAAGACATTTGAAGGCAGCACTGTTTAGGGAGGTTTTTAATGTTTGATGCTGTATTGTGTTTTTAATATTCGATTGGGAGCCGCCCAGAGTGGCTGGGGAAACCCAGCCAGATGGGTGGGGTATAAATAATAAATTATTATTATTATTATTAATCTCAGGCATGCCCATTGAGAAGCAATCCTGCACCATGTATAATGGAGCTTATTCCCAGAGCAGTATATGTGCAGGATTGCTGCCTTCACTGTGCTTCTGCATCACACGGTGAATGGTCCCCACCATTTGCTCATAAATCAGGGTTTGCAACCAGGCTTACAAACCATGGTAACCATGGAACCCTGATAGCATTGCCATTAGAACTGGTGCATGTGATGTTAACAACATCAGCAGCATCACACAGAGCTAGTGTGGTGTGGGGATTAGAAAGGCAGACTCGACTGCTTAAAGCAGGGTAAGGAGATATGGGGCCCTCCAAACAGTGCTTGACTTCAACTCCCATCAGCCCTAGCTACTACGGTCAAAGGTCAGGGGTGAAGGGAGGTGTGCAGTTCGGCAACAGCTGCAGAGCCTCATGTCCATCCCATCTCCCAGCCTGAAGCTTACATATCTTATGCACTCTTGGGAGCAGAGGGAAAAAAAGTGATTAATAAGTTCTTTCATCACTGGAACAGACACAATCAATTCAGAGCAAACAGCTGGAGTGACATATTTAACAGATCAATGTTAACTGCCAATGACAAGGAAAATCTAGTAACGAATTGGATAATTATTATATCCACACTAGTATAATAGTAATAATAATACCCAGCTTTTAATGTATTTTGAGCCCTGTTCAGGCACATGACAATTACGGCATGCAGGACTACAGTGTGGCAATGAACATTTGCCCCATACGGGTGCCGGACCCTTCCCAACGCTGTCCATGGGCAGAGAGCAATGTCTGAAAAAGGGGAGTCTGCCAAATACCTGTAGTTTATCCCTGTGGGTTGGAATCCTTAGGATTCCAGGTCAAGGGGTCAGTCTACGTGTATCTGGCAAGGCTGCCCTCCTGCAGATATTGCCCTGCAGAAAACAAGATTGCCAAGACGTTCTCTGCAAAATTGACACACACTCTGTCCTCACTCTGCTCTCAGGCTTTTTTTTAGGGGAAAGAAGACAAGGTAATTCATTTTCCCTCCCTCATCTCTGCCATGTTTCTATTTAGGGTTAACGTTGACCCCCCCACCAAAAAAAAATGATTTGGGACCAGATCCAAGGGTGAGTTAGCCCCAGGTTGGCCTGACTGCAGGTGGAGGGGCTGAATCTGAACCACAGTGCAGATCGGGGGGGGGGGGGCTGTGCGTAGCCCTGGGGATTATTATTTATCTTTTTTATTTATCTAAACAAGGACAAACATTTCAATGAAACAAAAGAGGGAGACCAAAAAATAAAAATAAAAAAATAACCTGAATGAAAACTAAAATTAAAAATACACACGAAGTTCAAATTTTGGTAGTTTCATTCACACTCCTTGGTGTGTGGAGTCCCTCAAGGTGCAATTCTTTCCCCGATGCTTTTCAACATCTTTATGCGCCCTCTCGCCCAGATTGTCCGGAGCTTTGGGCTGGGTTGTCATCAATATGCTGATGACACTCAGCTTTATCTGTTGATGGACGGCCGCCCCGACTTGGTCCCAGACACACTGACCAGGTGTTTGGAAGCTGTGGCTGGATGGATGCGTGGGAGCCGGTTGAAATTAAATCCTTCGAAGACAGAGGTCCTCTGGCTGGGTCGGGACGACATGGGGTTGGGGGGCCAACTCCCACCTCTTGCGGGGGCCCAATTAGTGCCAGCGCCTTCTGTCGAGAGTCTGGGGGTAACCTTCAATGCCTCCCTCTCCATGGAGGCGCAGGTTGCGGCCACAGCAAAGGTGGCATTTCTCCATCTCCACCGTATTAGGCAGTTGGTCCCCTACCTCTCTCGCCCTGACCTGGCCACAGTGATCCATGCGACGGTCACCTCCAGACTAGATTATTGTAACTCGCTCTACGCGGGGCTGCCCTTGAGGCTGACCCAGAAACTCCAGCGGGTGCTGAATGCCGCGGCGAGGCTCCTTACGGGGTCTTTGCCGCGAGACCACATTCACCCAGTGCTCTACCAGCTGCACTGGCTCCCGGTGGAGTACAGGATCAGGTTTAAGGTGTTGGTTTTGACCTTTAAAGCCCTACGCGGCCTAGGACCCTCGTACCCGGGTATGCCCCGGGTAGGACCTTGAGGTCCTCAAATAATAACATCTTGGAGATCCCGGGCCATAAGGATGTCAGGCTGGCGGCAACCAGGGCCAGGGCCTTCTCGGTTCTGGCCCCGACATGGTGGAACGGTCTGCTGCAAGAGACCAGGGCCCTGCGGGATTTGGCATTTTTCCGCAGGGCCTGCAAGACGGAGCTGTTTCGTCTGGCTTTTGGGTTGGTTTGAGTTTAACCCTGACGTTTTATTCCTTTGGGTTTTTTTGGGTGGGCTGCTTAAAATGAGGTGGCATTTTAAATTTTAAATTGTATTTTAATCTGCATTTTTAATCGATTGTTTTGTGTTTTGTTGTGGTTTTATGATTGTTAGCCGCTCTGAGCCCGGTCTTGGCTGGGAAGGGTGGGGTACAAATAAAAGTTTATTATTTATTATTATTATTCCCTGGGGGGGGAATATTCAGCCCTGGTGATTATTATAATGATCATACCCATTATTAGAATCATAAGCACCCAAATAGAACTCTGTAATTAAGGTATATATGGGGGGAATACAAATCCCATTTGAGCCATGAAACTCAATGGATAACCTGGCACCAGTTGCTATCTCTCAGCCCAACCTACATCAAAGGGTTGTTGTTAACACTACAATGAGGGGTGGAGGAGCTGACCAGGGCTTCTTAGAGGAACGTTCTGATAATAATATATAAAATAAATAAAACATGGTTAAAACTACCAAGGGCAGGCAAAGAAATCCACTTCAGAAGTGAGCAGGCTTCAGAAGTGCATGTCTTTGAGGCTAGCTGTTTGTTTGCAGAGAGCCATTTTATATGCACAGCGAGCTTCAGAATATGAAGCCGCTATGCGTCACCTTGCAAGCGATATCAGCTGAAACTTTTTCAAAATCCAGAATGGATCTTCTTCTTTGGTACAAAGCTATAAAACTGCTGTTCCGCTGTGTTGCAGGGGCGGGGGGGGGGGGAAACAACATTAAGGCACGCAAGCCGCCCCATGTTTACAGAGAAGACCGCAGAAAGGTCAGCTTCCTTTCAGGCACAAATCCAAGCACCAATAAAGCTCCACTCCATATCTACACGCCCAACGGCCGGAAAACCAAGCCAACTTTAAGTCAAAATGATGTACTGAATATTCTCCGCCCGGACAGAGTTTTAATGTATACCAAACCACCCTGAATCCGGCCTTTTCCAAAAGACGTTTATGAGAAGATGCTTTCAGATGCTAAGTGCCAACCTCAGCAGATAACCTGGAGAGAGCATTTCAAGATGGATTTATTCCCACTACACCCCCAAGGATAATCTATATTGTGGCCAAGGTCAACAGGATTCTCACAAGGAGCAAGAAGTTTTTAGGGAGCCGTGACTGGTTCTAGGGGAGGTGGAAACTAATTTTGTGGCAGACACTTCAGGATTCGAAGTAGAAGCTTTGAGGGTCAAAATGAGCACCACACTCCACTTGCCAATAAATCCTCTCGGGTGGCCCTTAGGGAGTTGTTCTCGCTCTCAGTCCCTGAGCTGTGAAATGGGATTGTTGTCGCCACTGAAGAGGAACGTGAAGGGCTGTGCACAATAAGAAGCGATGTTAAAATGGTTAAAAGCTATTTATTTACTTACCGCAATTCTATACTGCCTTTTAAAGCAAACATTCCCAATGTGATTTGAAATAACTATCTAAAAGAGAAAGAATCTGCAAATATGCATATAATAATAATAATTTATTATTTGTACCCCGCCCATCTGGCTGGGTCTCCCCAGCCACTCTGGGCGACTTCCAGCAAATATTAAAATACATTAACATGAATGTATTTTAGAATGTTTTAATAAAACAGATTTTAAAATTGGAGCGACAATTTTTTAAAAAAGCACTTCTGATTAACTGATATACTCGTGGGAGAATTAAAAAGGGGGCACTTAGAATGTAGTAAGCTCTGGTCTGAGCAGAAGCTCGTCTCAGCTCCCGGTAAGATGGCACTAGGGGTACTGTTTCACTGGCAGATCTTTAAACCCCAAGGTGAGTTCAGGCGGGAGAACGTGACGCTGAAATAGTCCGGGCTGAGCCATGTAGGACCTTCAAGATCAAAACCAGCATATTGTGGGGATTTCAGAATCCTGGTTAGCTGGGGAAATGCTTATTCTGGATGGGATTGGACGTTCTCCCTATGGAGTAGAATTATAGTTTGTGGGGCTCTTGGATCCCAGGATTGCAACAAGATTCTGCATGGTCAGCTGTGCATAGGAAGAACCCTTCCCTAGATAGATCCATGCTCTACCCATGGATCCTGCGGAGGAATGAGCAACATCAGGTGTGGTGCTGTGATGAGCAGGGGCTGTGCTGTGTGCAACACAGGGGCCAAGATAATAATAATAATTATTATTATTATTATTATTATTTATTATTTGTACCCCGCCCATCTGGCCGGGTCCCCCCAGCCAAGAGCACCTGGCTTCCTCTTGAGGACTTCAAAGCAATTATTGCATGAACAGATCAAATGCTGAAACTGACTTTCATTGGTATTCTGTTATTAATTGTACTTAATGTAAAGGTAAAGGCATAGGACCCCTGACTGTTAAGTCCAGTCGTGGACGACTCTGGGGTTGCGGCGCTCATCTCGTTCTATAGGCCGAGGGAGCCGGCGTTTGTCCACAGACAGCTTCCGGGTCATGTGGCCAGCATGACTAAGCCACTTCTGGCGAACCAGAGCAGCGCACGGAAACGCTGTTTACCTTCCCGCCAGAGCAGTACCTATTTATCTACTTGCACTTTGACGGGGATTCGAACTGCTGACCTTCTGATTGGCAAGCCCTAGGCTCAGTGGTTTAGACCACAGCGCCACCCCCGTCCCGACTTACTGTATGTACTGTAATTTAATAATTGGATGCATTCACCAAGTTATATGGGACTGAGTACAGCACAACTACCATTTAAAATATTTTGAGGTCTTGTAATTGTGGCACACGGTATCAGCATATTGATGGCAACTCACGTCTTACCTTCCGGACGATCTCTCTTAGCCCATTTCATGAAGAGGTTAATCAAAAGCAGGTCCCCAAAGGGAGAGCTCACGCCAAGACATTTTGTCTCAACATAATCATGGTAATTTCAACACTCTGCTAAACAGGGGAGCACAACTACGGCATAACCACATGCCACCAGATGTTGATGCAGACTATGGACTAGCCACTTGAGCTGCACTCTTCAAAACGTGTCGCGCAGCAACAGCAAAATTAAAAATTAGAAAATGAGGCACTTCTCAATCTGCAGTGGGTGCAATTCCTATTCAATAGTGGTGTGGCATTTGGCTGCAGAGTACCCAGAAGCTTGCTCAGCATATTGTGCTTCCTATCACCCTTACAGCTAAGCTGTTGAAGATAATTTATTTAGAGGACCTCTAAATACATGGCAGCTTGCTGCATTTCAAGAACAGAAGATTCGCACCTCTCCAGCTGAAGTTAGCTAACCCTACAAAGAAACTTCAGCTACTGAAAACAGGAGCAGTCAATGGGATTCCCTTCAGAAGTTGTTGGGCACCAACTCCCACTGGCTCCAGCCAGCATGGCCATTGGTTTGGGACAGCATTTGAAATTCACCAGGCACCAGGTACATATTGGTCACTTACGACCAAGTGAAGATGCCCGGGTGCCAGGATGGCGCCTGACATCTCCACCATCTGGAGGTGCATTCCTGGTATCTTGACTGTTTTCATGCACTAGCAACACACCCTGTAGAATTCTACCTGTGATACTTTATCTGCACAATCAGAACATATTTCAGGAACCAAAAAGTCGTATTGAAAAATAGAACTTTTGAGCTGTTTGGCCCCCAAATGGCAACTGGACATCCCGTTTTGGCGACTGTAACCCTGGTTTAAGGAGCCTTTGGTGCCTAGATTATATATCTAAGTTTCAAACACTTATTTGGGATGGTGGGAGGCTGTCGTAAATCATTTCATAAACCAGGAGTGGGGAACCTCAGGCCTGGGAGTAGCCCTCCAACCCAGCAATGAGGGTTGAGTCCCAAAGTGACCGACAGAGAGACATGGAAGGCAGAATCTGGCCCCTGAGCCTTAAAAGTTCCCACCCCATATTAAAAAGTATCCCAGGTATGTAAACATGGCGAAAGTAATGTGCAAGATTTGTTGCACAGACTTGCACTGAAGAATAGAATCATAGAATCATAGAATCATAGAGTTGGAAGAGACCACAAGGGCCATCCAGTCCAACCCCCTGCCAAGCAGGAAACACCATCAAAGCATTCCTGACAGGTGGCTGTCAAGCCTCTGCTTAAAGACCTCCAAAGAAGGAGACTCCACCACACTCCTTGGCAGCAAATTCCACTGTCAAACAGCTCTTACTGTCAGGAAGTTCTTCCTAATGTTGAGGTGGAATCTTCTTTCGTGTAGTTTGAATCCATTGCTCCGTGTCCGCTTCTCTGGAGCAGCAGAAAACAACCTTTCTCCCTCCTCTATATGACATCCTTTTATATATTTGAACATGGCTATCATATCACCCCTTAACCTTCTCTTCTCCAGGCTAAACATACCCAGCTCCCTAAGCCGTTCCTCATAAGGCATCGTTTCCAGGCCTTTGACCATTTTGGTTGCCCTCCTCTGGACACGTTCCAGCTTGTCAGTATCCTTCTTGAACTGTGGTGCCCAGAACTGGACACTTTAGCAGAAATACTTTAGCAGAAATTTTCAGACAGGTGAGAAGAAGCTGTTACTTTAAACAGCTCTGGCTTTTGAAAGAGGCAAACAAAAACGAAAGGTATTCAAAGTCTGCTTCAAAGCAGGCGTCAGCTATTAATGGGCAGGCTGGGTGTGTACTTGGTACCCATAATGTTCACACACCCTGAGAGGGACATAAAGCATGAGAGGCACTCGTTTTTCCGACGGCAGCCATGCCGTGCACGCGCATTTAAAGAAATGTGCAGAATGGCACAGCCTTCATTATTCTATTGCTTCAGACATCAACTGGCCAAAGGAATCTAATTTAAGAGAAAGGGGGGACGTGAGACGGCGACGAAGATTTATTAGTCTTTTTTCTTTCAAAAAAATGAACTCAAAGCGACTTGCAAAATGCAAAGATCAAAAGGGGATTGAAATGAGTGCTTTGGTATTGAAAATGGAAGACTTCTTTAAAGAAAGAAAAAAGGACAGGAGAAATACTCTCCCTTTCACGATATCCGATTGTTCCTTGCAAACTAAGCACCAGGCCACGCAGATTAAGAAAGTATTAAGGAAGAATGTGGAAGGAAACTTGAATTAAAAGGGTTTTAAATAAAATAAAATAATAAAGCTTGATTCCCAAGCTCTGGGACTTAATCGGATTTATATACATGCATACACACAAACACAAAATAATACAGTAATAATAATAATATGGGAAGTTCTCATTAAAATAAATGTAACTTAACTGACTCATGAGAATGGCTACATGGCAAATGGCCATTTCTCGAAAGCTTGGGAACTGCAGTCTGACACGTGATGAGGATTTTAAAGAGAGCAATCAGTAAAAACAGAGTTCCCGGGCTTGCTCCAAACTCCAGAGTTGCAGACTGATTAGGACAGTTGATGCTGCATGCCACAAATACTCTTGATTTTCTTTTAATAAAGGAATGAACTGTGGGAAGCCTTCAGGCACCAGAGAAAAGAGCAGCCAGTCACTCAATCCCCTACCCAACTTCATCCACAGCTGCTGGTTGCCAGCACTGCTACTCTCTCGCCGTTTGCCAGAATCTGTCACCCTCTTGGAAGGAGGCAGGAGAGGGGAGTCGGAAGTGCCGTGTCCCTCCTAGATGGCCAAAGAGGTGACCACTTGCAGGCTTTTTCCAGTGGTTCTGCAGTTATGGCAATTTCAGACTCTTGGCATGTTGGGAGGCTGCTTCACTTGGGCAAATGGGGTGCTACCCTACGGAGCTCAGTCTGCCACATCCAGCCTCCACCTGCCTGCCTTCTTACTTACAGCCATTGCAGGAGCTGCGGACAGTTTCTTCCTCCTTAATTTCCATTGTTCCGTTGAAGAACACAGCGGGGAGGCGGATGGGCTGGAACTAGAATTTGCTGGCTATGCCTGTCATTGGTTCTGGCTCTGCCGACTGTTGGCCTTCCTTTGCCTTGCACCCTACGAGTCACAGTGGGTGCAGACACAGCTCTCTGGACGTGGTGATCTTAGCGGGGAAGGGGTGCTCTTTAGATGGCAAACTGACATTGCTTCAGAACCTTAAGTCAGCCCTGCTGTCAGGGCATCTGCAATGCATGCAGAAAGTCTCAGGTTCAGATGCTGGTATCTCCACGTAGATCTGGGAAACTCTGTGGAGAGCCGCTGCCAGTCTGTGTAGACCATGGTTTCCCAAACTTGGGTCTCCAGCTGTTTTTGGACTACAAATCCCACCAACACTGGACACTGGTCCTGCTAGCTACGGATGATGGGAGTTGTTTGGGAAACCCTGCTATAGGCAAAACTGAGCTACCGGTAGGTGGGCCAAGTATAAAGCAGCTTCCTATCCCACAAGTTTGAGATGTCTACGAGCAGGACATGGACGCAACAGCACACCCAACTGTGGGAAAGGCCCCTGAAGATCTGCAGCACAAAGTCCACAAAAACCCTGCATCTCCGCCCATCTCTATCAGAAGGCTCGAAGGGAAGTCCTACCACGTTTGTGCAGAAGTGTTGATATGGTTAGGAAGAGGACAGACTCCTATAGCTTCCTACCTTTTCCAACCCCAGTACAAATGCCTCTTTCCAAAGACCTCTGCATGCAACAGAAGGCACTCCTTCCCAGGTGGCGGGTAGAGAGGGACTTGGTGACAAGAGCAATACTTGTGGAACCTGTGTCAATAAACTCTGAGCAAGGGAATGTAGGAGGCCTGAGGAACCTCTGACAATCCACATTTGTTGGATTCTAACTCCCATCACCCCAAGCCAGGATGGCCGAGGATGTGGCTGGAGCTACATTTATATTCCTTAGGAAAACTCCGCAAGTTTTCTGGTTGTTGTTTTACTTTTTTACTTTTGTGGTCAAAATTAGTTCCGCCTCCCTTACACACACACCCTCTCAAAAAGCCACCCATCCTTTCCATTCTATTCTTCGTTTCAGCTCGTTTTCCACAAGGTGTGATATCCAACCACACAGGCACTTTTTACATTACTATTGTTTTATAAAGTGCAAGAATATGACCCACTCGCTGCAAACCATCTCTGCAGGATAAATTTATTGCTAGATCAATATCCCAGCCTCACATTAAGTGGCTGCGCAGCTAGTCACAAATCTTCATTTCATTATAATTCAAATCCTAAAATATCTGGGGGACTTTATAGCCTAAATAATTGCTGCATGTGTTTTATGCGAGGAATTCCCTCCCAGGCACCCGTTCTGTTGATGCAAGTATTCCAATGATGCCTCTTTTCACTGCTGTTTTAATTCATGGTTTTCGCTGGAACAGCATCTTTGGAACTAAATGTGTGAGCTGGAAACACCGGTTTCCCAAACTGTATAGTCCTACTAAGACCTAACCTTAACCCCATTAAGGTCTTCTTCCTGTGGTGCACAGACTGTGAGGTCTTCCAAGCAGCCCCCACTCCTCTGTGTCCTTCAGAAAAGTGGAAAACTTAGAATGCCAAAGTCTGATGGAAACTTAGAAGTAGTCTATTCCAACCCCACTCTTTAATAGAGGATCTACAATGCAGCGTCTGACATCTCCAACAGACAACCATCCAGCCTATGCTTAAATACCGTATTTTTCGCTCCATAACGCGCACCGGACCATAACGCGCACCTAGTTTTTTGAGGAGGAAAGGGGGAAAGCCCCCCTTTTTGAGGATCAGTTCAAAGTTGTGCATCTTCTTTTGGAAGAAGAAAAGCCCCAGTTGCAAAAGGATCAGCTCAAAGCCCTTTCTACAGTTTCCAAACAGATAATCTAATCAGCCAGTCACATGTAGCTGGGGAAACCAACAGCCTCCTCTGCAGGAACGACCTTATCTCTCCTCCCGATCTCTTGCTGATCAGCTGTAAAGCGGCAGCCTTATCTCTCCTCCCGATCTCTTGCTGATCAGCTGTAAAGCGGCAGCCTTTCAACACCCCCTTCTCTCTTTGTAAAAGAAAAAGCTCGATCTTCTTTTGGTCCCTGGGCAATTCAGCTCCAGGGACCATGCATTCGCTCCATAACGCGCACAGACTTTTCCCCTTCCTTTTTAGAAGGAAAAAAGTGCGCGTTATGGAGCAAAAAATACGGTACCTTCAATGAAGGAGAGTCCACCACCTCTCTCAAGGCAGATTAAGGTGACACATTAGGAAGTCTCTAGTAATGTTTTGCTACAATCAGCTTCCTTGCTATTTCCACCCAAATGAGTCCACTTGCACCCTCTGGAGCAACTGAGAACAAATCTGCTCCATCTTCTGCAACAAATAGCTAAAGAATGCTAGTATGTCTCTCCTTAATCTTCTCTCCGACGGGATAAACATGCCCTGATCTTTCAACTGTTCCACATCAATGGACTTGGTTTCCAGGCCACACATCATCCTGGTCAACCTCACATTGGAGGAGGCCCACCTAGTCAAGTTCTCAGAGTGGCCATCTAGATGCTTAGGGAAACCCCACAACGGCCACCCTCTGGACTCACTCTTGCATTTGGGCAGCCACGTCCGGCCACAGTACTCAAGAAGTTGCCCTGACACAGCAGAACAGTATAGAGCTCAAGTCATCTTTGAGTGCTCAAGTCTCATGCAATCAGAAGAGGGCAGGATAAGCCCATGGGCCCCACCCCTTGTCTGACATTGTCCCTTCATTGAAGGGACTTCTCTACACATCTACACTCCCTGTGCATCTACCTAACTAGAAGCTTGGGGTTCTAAGTCACCCAAGGAGCTTACTTGAGTGCAGTAGACTCCCTGCTGCGGCAACGGAAGGATCATATTCACTCTCCCCTCCTTGAACACAAGTAACACCCTTTCCCAAAGAGACTTAGTCATGGTTAAAGGGCATACCAGGTTTAAGTGCTAAGTTCCTTCTGCACAGGGACCCAGGTGGCGCTGTGGGTTAAACCACAGAGCCTAGGGCTTGCTGATCAGAAGGTTGGCGGTTCAAATCCCTGCGACGGGATGAGTTCCCGTTGCTCGGTCCCTGCTCCTGCCAACCTAGCAGTTCGAAAGCACGTCAAAGTGCAAGTAGATAAATAGGAACCGCTCTGGCAGGAAGGTAAACGGCGTTTCCGTGCGCTGCTCTGGTTCGCCAGAAGCAGCTTTGTCATGCTGGCCACATGACCCGGAAGCTGTACGCCGGCTCTCGGCCACAACTCCAGAGTCGGACACGGCTGGACCTAATGGTCAGGGGTCCCTTTACCTTTTCCTTCTGCACTAGGATTTCAGAGCGATGCCTTACTCTGATTCCAAAGGCCAATTACACTGGAAACCTTTGTATGGCCAGTGTGAGCTTAGCTCTTAGCCATTGTTAAAGCCTCTGGAGAATGGAGGCTGGGAATGAGGTGCAAGTGGAAAGGTTATGGCTGACTTCATGGTCCACTCCCAAGCTTTACCCATGATTAGAACTTAGGAGCAAGTGCGCACCTGCCCAAAGCGATGCACATGCAGAGAGAAGAATGAACACCTTTCATTTAAAGACCTACAAAAAAGGCAGTGTCTTGCACTAATTAAACGATCCCACCCAAGTAAGCCACATGCCATTAAAGCAAAACAAACAGAACTGCAAGTGGATTCTCCCATTCATGGGCTTTTTTGGGCTGTGTGCCCTGTTTGAAATCTCATATTAATTGCCTCTTCCTCTGAAGCAGCAGCTAAGACTTTCCATTCTTCCCCGGTAAGCCAACAAAACCCTTACGTACACTTCAGAGGCCAAAAGCTATAATAGCTCCCAACTGCTGAATTAATTCCATTAATTCTCCTTCCCTCTTTGGTGTCACTCAAAGTGAGACTTCTATGAGTTTTCTGGCTAAATTTAAAACTATCTCAAAAGTCACCAGAGATCTGCCTTGATCTGCCTGGATCTAGCAATAAGGAGCTGAAAGGCGTTTCATATACTTTCAGGTCGTTCTCAGCATCTCAAGGACATCACTTGAAGTCAAATCAGGAACTATATTTACAGGAGATACAATGATTCCACAAAAAGTCACCTGCTCTCATGTAGCATCACTTGCTCCCATATTATGAAGTCAACACGTAAAGTCCTCCCACCACCTTCATATCACTGGCTGGAGGGGGAATGGGACACATTATTATTATTAATTAATTAAATTTGTATACCGCCCCATACCCGTAGATCTCAGGGCAGTTCACAACACTACTTTGTGCCATTGTGACACGGAGCAAGGAAGGGAAACCTGTGGCCCTGTACATGTTAGGAACATAGGAAGTTGCCTTATACAGAGTCGGGTCATTGAGCTATTTAGCTCAGTGATGTTTACACTGACTGACAGCAGCTCTCCAGGGTTTCAGACACAGAATTCATCCAACCCTTCCTGGAGATGTCGGGGATTGAACCTGGGACCTTCTGCATGCAAAGCAGATGTTCCACCATTGAGCTACAGTGCTTCCCCCTTTGGTCCACATTCTGGAAGCATTTCCAGTGAGTCATTTGTGTGGCCGCCAGACGCCTGCAAGCTTTGTTGTTGTTTAGTCGTTTAGTCGTGTCCGACTCTTCGTGACCCCATGGACCAGAGCACGCCAGGTACTCCTGTCTTCCACTGCCTCCCGCAGTTTGGTCAGACTCATGTTGGTAGCTTCGAGAACACTGTCCAACCATCTTGCCCTCTGTCGTCCCCTTCTCCTTTTGCCCTCCATCTTTCCCAACATCAGGGTCTTTTCCAGGGATTCTTCTCTTCTCATGAGGTGGCCAAAGTATTGGAGCCTCAGCTTCAGGATCTGTCCTTCCAATGAGCACTCAGGGCTGATTTCCTTCAGAATGGATAGGTTTGATCTTCTTGCAGTCCATGGGACTCTCAACAGTCTCCTCCAGCACCAAGCTTTAGTCATGCAAAAGGGTAATTAACCGACTTGGTCAGAGTCATTAACTTAGCAAAGAGGGTTGTTTAACAACTTTACCAGTATTTTTCTACAAAATCCCATCATAAAGCCACAGGTCTGGAGGAGCCTCTCAAAGATGGCACCCAGACTATATCTATATCTACCCTTCCCAATCCTATAGCAAAAGAATGACAACTTCTGGCTCTATACAGCCATAGCTTTTATCAGATTCCCAAGTCACATGCATTCCAAGGCCCCTTGCACCATTAAACCTCGTGACAATCCCAACCTGTGACAGCCGAGGAAATTCCTTGCTACTTCAGGACAGCGATGTGAATTTTCAACTGCTTCTAACGTGTTGCACAGAACTCTTTTGTCACCCTGACAAAGAATACTGTGCAACTTTTAAAGCTTTCACACCGGCAAAGTGCTTTTCAATGCTCCAATGTGCATTGTCCTTTGCACATTTTACAACTCTTAACTTTCTCTGGAGCGAGGAAGGCGAGCCTACAGCAAACCTATTCATGCAGGCACGTGGTTTGGTTTCTTCTTTCCAGTAAAGTCCAACTACACAGGCCACAACACAATGCAGATCCCCTGCCTCTTGGGAGCAGAGAGAAGAGGAGAGAGAGAGAACTGGCTCCCCGAGCAAATCTAGCTCGTGATCCTTCTTTAATTGTCTGTTCTGTACACTCCACATTCATTTTAAACGGCAGAGAGGAAATCAATGCTCTTTTATTTTTAGGAGAGCTTCCCTCCACTACCACCACCACCACTGCCGCCTCTCCCGCTTGCTTTCCTTGCGACTCTATGCCACAAACTCTATTAACATTATGTCAGGGAACATCAAAGCTATTTGCAGATCAATCAAACCAGCAAGGTAAAAAACCCTACTCTCCCCTGCTTAAAGTGAACTTGAAACCCAGCATGGCATACTTGCAGGAAGAGGCAGACTTAAAAAAAAATTGTGTATCTCGACAGAGCAGCTTCTTGAACCCCATCGGCTAAAATTACTCTGTCTGGGCAGGACAATAAAAGGCACTACCACTGAAGTGGCAAGTTTTATTTCACACGTATTTCTGTGCACAGGTCAGGAGCTGGTATGCAGAGAGAGGAGGCAGGTTCATTTGAATTCAGGTCACTATAAGGTGAGGGGAGCGGGAGGCTAGGCAGACAACCCTCTAACCATGCATTAGTGAATTAACCAACTGTTTACAGATGTGTGGTCTGTCTCTTCCCCCCCCCTCCCACTCACCCCCAGCTCTCTCTCTCTCGATATTCTGAATCATTCTGTAGCAGTGCAAAATTTTAACTGCTGATCTCCGAGTCCAGTACAAATCTCTTTTAATTCACCTACTTCAAAGTCCTGAATTATTCAGCTAATGTGCTGCAAGCAAAGGCTATTTAAGATACGGCTATTTTTCCACCCCGGGAGAATGTAGGGGCCAGGGGAGGCGCACTTTACATTCCATCCCAGGCTCCTCACATAAAAGACTCTATAATCAATGTCTTTGAGTCTTGATCTTGTTTGGGAGGAGGGAGGAGGGAGAGGGGGGGAATTAAGAGAGAGGGATGGCGAGAGCAGGGTGGGAACAACCCGGAACATAATTACTTCAGAGCTAACTCAAAACGTTTGGTAATGACGGCTGCTCTCGCAAAACACAAGCCACCCCTTTCTTCAAAAGAGCAAAATTGCAGGTCAGACTCCACACACTTACAAAAGGGTGAATTTTAGCTATGCTTCTAAATGGTAATCAGTACCATTCTTGAACCTACAGAGACTTGCCTTTAAAGAAGGTCTAGGGAAATAGGGAAAGTATTAATCAGCAGGAGGAGGAGGGGAAGGTTTGGCTGCACAAACATCAGCTGGGAGAAAGGAATATACCGTATATACTCGAGTATAAGCCGACCCAAATATAAGCCGAGGCACCCAATTTTACCACAAAAAACCTGGGAAAGCTTCATAGGAGCCACTGCCTGCCTCACTCGAGTATAAGCCGAGGGCGGCTTTTTCAGCACAAAAAATGTGCTGAAAAACTAGGCTTATACTCGAGTATATAGGGTATGTATTTAAAATAAAATAAAATAAAAACCCTGAAAACAGTGTGGCCTGAGGAACATCATGTGGTCCAGTGACATCTGGAGGACCACATGTCACCTGACCCTTGATATGTTTGATGCTGTCTTTCTGCACCCAGAACCAGTGCACAGCATGTAGGCTACACATGCGCAGCTGTACTTGGATCAGAACCCTGTCCAGCTGAGAGCACAACATGGGGCAGAACACGCATTGACATCACTGTGGAGCCAATAGAAGCCACATTCCCAACACTAGGAGGAGGAACATGGCCATTGAAACTGGACCAAATTTTTTATATCTAACTGCACGGAATTGGTGGTTTTGCTACACGGACTTGCTGTCAGCTCCTGAGCATAGCAAGAGAGAGAAAACATGGGTGCAGCTACCTCAGCTAGAGACACACATTCCTTCTCCCATTTCAAGTGGGAACGTGTCACTGGGTTTCCTTGACCCTCGCCACTAAACAATGAGCAAACCCATTGCCTCACCTTCAAAGCACCTGTGGGTGGGGGGCAAAATATCACAGTCCACAGTGGCCAAAAGTACAGTGGTACCTCTGGTTATGAACTTAATTCATTCCTGAGCTCCGTTCTTAACCTGAAACCATTCTTAACCTGAGGTACCACTTTGACTAATGGGGCCACCACACAGCCGGCGAACGATTTCTGTTCTCATCCTGAGGTAAAGTTCTTAACCCGAGGTACTAATTCCGAGTTAACGGAGTCTGTAACAGAAAGTGTTTGTAACCCGAGGTACCACTGTATTTGCAAATGCAGACCCTTTTCTGCCACGGCCCTACACAGAATTCAGCTCCCAAGGGATTTCAGCTTAAAGTTGTTGCTGTGATGGTATTGGCAATACACTTCCACCTGCCCTGTTCCTGGAAAACACGGGTCTGAGCAGTTTCCCCTTTGCCCCACCAGCTTCCTGGTAATGGCCCCCTAAGTATGGGTCGTTCAGGTAGCAAAGACAATGGCTCTGAGTCAGAGGGCAAATGGGTTGGCCACCCTTCCCTCAACTAACTAGAAGGGGGAAAGCCAGAGTTGAGGTGTGTGAGAGAGCTAGAGGCTAGAAGCAGGCTGGGCAGCTGGGAGACAGAGCCATGCCTGATTTCTAAAGGGATCCAGGGCTATGGCTATGGGAGAAGCAATGCCTTATTGGGTGATAATGCTATGGGCCCCTCCATCGCAGGCTCAGGTTGTATATATGTGCAAATAAACCATATATCCTAAAGACAAAAGAGACTCCGCTGTCCCCCATTCCAAGGAAACTGAACCGTGGCCTGGAACCTCTCAACACTCAGAGATTGGGTCAACAATTCCTTTTTTCTTCCTAGGCAAGATCAGAAGAGTCTTGCTGCAAATGTCATTCTGCTTCTCAGCTCTGTCGCTGTTCCAGGACTTAGATGCGCTAGCAGAACTTTGTCAAATGCAGGATTCCCCCGCACAAAAGCAGTGCACTTCCCCTTCCCTCCCTCCCTCCCAGTTATGCGTCCTGGATTTGATAGCATGACAACAGCTCCCACAGAACGCTCTGGGAGACATAAACTCTCAGAGATATCCTTTTATAGACTCGGCAACAGCTGCCGTATAGTCAGAAATATGCCACTATATATACATAGGGTTATATATTGTCATCTTCGCCCAGGAGGAAAAAAAAGGCATCGGTGCCAAGAGATACTAATTCCGTTCCGCTTCATTCCATAGCCTTTATATGTGTGAACACACACATTGCGCTAGTTCTCCGGGCGAAATTATGGCAATCAAACGTCACTGGATGGGAGGGGGAAAAATAAAGTTCCCCAAGGCCTGAGTTGCATATGAAAAATTGGGGCGCATTCAGAAACGACAGTGGGTCCTCAAAGGCTCATCTACTCGGACCCCCCGCTGCCAAAACACAGATGCTGCTACAGTCTTGGATTAAAAACCTCTAATGGAAAAAAAGTCCATCACCTTTCATTTCCCCTTCTCATCCTCCTCCACATTTCCTTCCTTGTTCAGCAGGATGATAATAATAATAATAATAATAATAATAATAATAATAATAATAATGACTAAGCCGCTTCTGGTGAACCAGAGCAGTGCACCGAAACGCTGTTTACCTTCCCGCCGGAACGGTACCTATTTATCTACTTGCACTTTGATATGCTTTTGAACTGCTAGGTTGGCAGGAGAATAAGCTTCTTAGGAATCTCAAAATTCCCCAGAACAGTTTGCAAAATTGGTGTCATACAGGAACCCCAGAAGGAGACAGTTTCCCTCCCACTGCCGCCAAACAGACACAGGTTCTGATTTAATGACAGCCACAGCACAGTGGCAACAACACACATGCTTTTGAATGTTTGCAGTTGCCATGGGCTTCCATGTTCACCTTGAAGTTTGGCTTTTGAGGGGGGGAAACTAGGCTTCCTCTCCAAGTACAATTTGAGATACCCGCTGTTATCTCTCACTTTCCCAGAGGAGGGGTTAATTGCCGTTAGGAAATGGAAGGCTTTTTGTTTTATTTTAATGGCCAACATATGAGAGATAAGATGGTATTTTTATAGTTAATGCTAGCCTTGTGACTCAAGGAACACAGCGAGAAAATTGTTAACCTGTCTAATCTGTGGAGATAATTTTGTCCCTTCCCCAGTAAAAAAATATATTGGCCCTGTCATGTCACGGCACAACAGAACTTTTGTTCTCTTTCCACTAATGCTATGTTTACACATTGTCAAGAGTGTTTATCTTTGTCTACAGCCAGACACATTAAAAAAAAAGGCCTCCCATCCCATAATACAATAAAGGAGCAGAAGCGATTGAAGAAGTATTATGAATGTGCAATTTTTTGTGCACGCTAGCGGGTTTTCGAACTATCCAACTTCAGGGCTGAAAATCTGCAGTCCTTGCAGGGCTGGTGGCAAGTCTGGCCAACCTGATGGGGTGTCGCAGAAGACTTCCCAGAAGCCATTGCAAATGCAGGGCTTCAGTGCGGGTGTCTTGCTGCCCAGAGTCCCATTTATATCTGCTCTGAGCTCCCTACCCCGTCGTCCCCTGCTGTTGGTGTTGCACAGAACCCAGAGGCATTAGTAGGAAAATATATAACAACTTAAATGCCATAATATTCTGTATTTCTTCCAATGAGTTCAAACCGTGTCATGTTATCCCAGGGTTTCCCAAAGTGGTCAATGTAGACCCCGCCCTTGGGGTCAATGGGACTGGGTAAGAGCAAGGGGTCGAAAGTGGGTTCAAAAAGGGTGGAAAATAACTCGCCGTGCAAAAAAGATGATGAAGAAGGATTAGAAACTACAAATAATTACACATAAAACCTATATTGTTTGACTTCCTTATTTTCTACATTTTATGATGCCCTGTATTGGTGATTTTTTTGCCTTCTGTTTCAAAGACTATTGATATAGTCAGACGCATATGTGATCTGTGAATTAGCCAAGCTAAAAATCTGTTAACTGTTTTAAGGTCTCTTACACATTTAACCTGTCCTTGTATGTGGAGACAGTTTGGTGTTTGGCAGAGTTCCCACTCCTTGAATTCAGGAGATCTGAGTTATCTCAGCTATGAAAGTAACTGGGAGATCTTCAGCCAGCGTTCCTCTGACAACGTAGCCTACCTCGCATGGCTGGTGTGCAGGTAAAGCAGGGTTTCCTAACCTCTCTGTGTAGCGATCCCTTGGTGAGCTCACAAAGTTGTCCTCGACCCCCAACCTAAATTCTTAGGAAAGTGATTGAAATATTGTTTTGTTTTAACTATTTACTTGTGTTTTTCCTTGCAGTTTCCCCTGTGAACTGCCCTGATATCTTGTGATGAAGGACGGTACATGAATCTAATAAATTAAATAAAATAAAGTCAAGAGTTAATTATCAGTATATAGTATATTAAGCATATTTTTATTTACAGTGGTACCTCGGGTTAAGTACTTAATTCGTTCCGGAGGTCTGTTGTTAACCTGAAGCGTACTTAACCTGAAGCACCACTTTAGCTGATGGGACCTCCTGCTGCCACTGCGCCGCCAGAGCATGATTTCTGTTCTTAGCGGAGTTCTTAACCTGAAGCGTACTTAACCCGAGGTACCACTGTATTTCCTTTTAAGCTACTTACTTCTTACTATTGTATCTAACCTTTCCACCTAGGGAACGCAAAGCAGAGCACATGGTCCCCCCCCCCTTCCATTCCATCCTCACACCAACCCTGTATGGTTGGTTAGGCTGAGAGATAGTGACCACTGCCAATATTATTATTATTATTATTATTATTAATAATAATAAATTTATTATTTATACCCTGCTCATCTGGCTGGCTCCCAACAGAATTAATGATAATAATAATTTAAAAAGATAAAACATCAGACATTAAAACTTCCCTAAACAGGGCTGCCTTCAGATTTCTTCTAAAAGTCAGGTAGTGATTTATTTCCTTGACATCTGATGGGAGGGCGTTCCACAGGGCAGGCACCGCTACCGAGAAGGCCCCCTGCCATATAATGGAGTTTTTAGAAATTATTTTTTTTTAAGTAACATTCATTTATTTACTAATACCACAAACATGCTTCCGCATTGATCAATGACACCATGTTAATTGATTTAAAAGAGATTAAATCTAACTGATGGGCAAAGCAATCCCGGACACCCAGTTGTGGGTGGAGGGGGGTTGGGTTAAGAAGACGAATCATTCCGTTCAACTCTCTCTGGGTCCAGCCGAACTCTTGCCGCCTGCTGACAACAGAGAGGAATAAGTGTGATTTCGTTCCCTCTTAACCTGATGAACGTTGGTACTACATCTGGCTCTGGAGCCCCAACACAAAACCCTCAAAACAGTGTGTTCCAGGGGCAGGGCTGAGTTCACACACGATCCACTAAATCTTAGCCCTTGAAGGCCGGCATCAGGCCTGATCTAGACTCAACCTCTGTGCCACCTTCCGCCATGGAAGGGTGGAATAGTGGCGCCACCACTCTGCAAAGCCCCACCACCAAGGGATGGGGGTGTCTGCATCTTTCTCTAAGCTGCAACTCTACTGTTTCCACGCCGTTTTTTGAAGGTAAAGGAACCCTGTCCTTTGCATTTCAGTTACCCTAAGCACGGATTTTGCAAACTACGAAGCGTTTCGGCGAAGGCAGGGAGCTTGCAAAAAAGTCTGTACAGTCTATATAACCCTCTTCCCCTTCAAGCATCTTCTCACAGGGAAGATCCATTTCGCTGCCCATGGTTACAGAAGTCTCTGGATTTGCATAGCCTCTCCGTGCTCTCTCATTTGCAAACACTGACAAAGATAACAGCCGAAAGCTTACCTAGAGGTTTTAGCAAATACAAGGCAGCACTGTAATTCAGCACTGCCAATCAAGGAAGCCGCCAGCACAGGGCAGGAACAGGACTTAGCAAGGGAGATGCAGAAGCTGCTCACAATTCTGCCTTTATTAAGAGTCATGTCCCATCCCATATATTGATTTTGTTTCAAATGACAGCCTATTAGTTGTGGCTCGAAGAGCAAAGACCGTACATCTGGTGAGGTGCTATTCATAGTCTAAACTTAGTAATTTTTTAAAAGAAAATTACCCCAGATCAAAAAGGCAGAGGAAAAGAAACTGATAAATGTATTAAAATATAAAAAAATGTTCCTTTTGTTGTTGCTTCTATTCCTTTTGGTTCCAAGGGGGAGGGGAGGGAATCACAAGTGCTACACTGAAGCTGCTATTTTTGCAGTGGCATTCATCACTCCCTCTCCCGCCAAAGCAACATCCCTTGCAATGAGCAATTTTGGAAATGTTGGCTGCCATTCCAATGGACCTTTGTAGAGTTCTAATAAATTTTGCCTCTCCACACCCCCAAAATAGTTTATTTATCCCTGCACCCACCCATCTGACAGTGAATTGCATCACAAAATTGAGAGGGCCATCTTACCCAGATATATATATATATATATATATATATATATATATATATATATATATATATATATATTACTACCAAACTTTCTTGTAACTTTAGGCCTTGGGTTCAGGTCCTACCCTCCGGAGCAGGCGAAAACAAGCTTGCTCTCTCTTCCAGGTGACAGCCCTTGAAATATTTGAAGATCACTACCATCTCTTCTCAGTCTCCTCTTTTCCAGGCTAAACACACCCAGCTCCTTCAACCATTCCTCATAAGGCTTGGTTTCCAGACCCTTGATCATCTTGGTTGCCCTCCTTTGCACACGTTCCAGCTTGTCGATATCCTTCTTAAAGTGTGATGCCCAGAACTGGACACAGTATTCCAGGTGGGGTCTAACCAAGGCAGAAGAGAGCAAAACTGGACACTGTACTTCTGTTGATGCAGCCTAGAGTAGCATTAGCTTCTTTTGCTGCTGCATCACACTGTTGGTAGCCTTATCCTCCAGGAATTTGCCTAATCCTCTTACAAACCCATTGAAGTTGGTGGCAATCACTACTTCTCATAGGAGCGAATTCCATCATTTAACTACAGGCTGTCTGAAGAAGTGCTTCCTTTCGTATTTCCTGAATCTTCCGAAGTTCAGCTTCATTGAACATCCATGAGTTCTAGTGTGATATTTCAGCTTTATGGTCACCTGCTACGGTCTTGGCCTTTCAGTGGCATGAGATGACGGGGACAGAATCGGCAGCTTTGACTATGCAAAGAGTTTCACTGAGCTGGGTGTGCAATAGCACCAACACGGAGAACACCAAAACAGCGGAAGAATCCTACCGACTGCAATCAGCTCCTCCCCGTTTGTACACAGAGACATCCTTACAGAATACCCTTTCCATTTATTGCTCGATTATCGCCAACGCTGCTGTACTTACAAGTCATAACACTGCAGGGCTATTTTATATGAGTCCATTAGCAGTGGCCACAGCAAGCTTCGTGACACTTGCTGCACACTTTACACAGAACCTGACCTTCTAAAATAACCCAGGAAACTTTGAAATGAAAATGCTTACCAGCTCATGTAAGACAATATTTCACCAGATGCAATCATCTGCAATGAAATCTCACCCACGTAACACTCCCAATTTCTGCTTCTTGCTCCTTGAACTTCATTTTACCATCACACTTCCAGATCATTTGCTTCCCTCTGAGAACGTCCCTTCAAATATTTATTTATACCTGAACTACATAGAGTGCATCTCACATATCAATTCAGATATCTTCTACATTTCTCCCTTGTGCATGTGCATTCTCTATCTCTCTCCCCCACCCACCTTTCTTCACCCCATTTATGACACGTTTTGCCAGGTTGATTCCTAGGGGAATTCCAAATTTTGCATTATTCAATCTTCTCCTCCCCACTTTTTTGGTGGCAGCCAACATTTCCACCCCTAAATCTAGCGTATTGTGGAAGGCAGGACATGGTGGCCCGGCTACTAACACGGTTGCTATTGGCATTTGCAACAGCACCCGCCTCCTACCAAAAAAAACCAACAAACTTTATTTTCTAAAGTAGCTGCCACTGCTAATGGTGGGACTCCCTCCCACCCTGAAACTGCTGGATATTGATCACCCCCCCAATTCCTTTGCCCAAAAACAGGGTGGAGAATTGCGAAAGAGCATCTGCATGCAGCTGAAAAAAAAAAACAAATTATGCCAGCTGTGAATTTTGCCTTCACCTGAGTATTGCATACCTGGCTTGCAACTTAGAAGATACCACAGGTTGCCAAGTTAGGACTGTATTTATATGAGCCAAACAGCCCATCTCTGGCTGCCAGCTTTGCATCTTTATGTTTATGATTATTTTCCTTCACATGGCTGACTTTAGGATCTTGAGGGATCTCGAGGATCTTGCCCTCCTTTGCTAGACACCCGAAAAGATACACTGCGGCAAACAAGCAAGTCCCAGAGAGGCTGGGGAGATTACAACTGGCATTGATTCCTTTGTACTTTTAAAAAAAAAAACTTTTGCGCTTGATACTGTGTCATTGTGTAACCGTCATTGGATTTAAGTTGCACAATGGCATAGGATTGATCTGAAAGCGCTGCTCGATGGAAACGATAATGGCATTACAACAGCTATCACAGAGTCAACTTCGAGCTCCCAGGCTGATACTTTTGCAGGATTTTGCTTTGTCTATTGTTTTCCCTCTGAACGGTGATCAATGCAAAATCGCCGCCACCAAGAGCAGAGCAGTCTGAGCGACAGAGCAGCACTTTCCAAAACAACCTATAAGTGACAGGCATTGTTTTCCTGAATTAACATTGGTAGCACATTTCACGGAACCGAACCCAAAAGGCATAAATTGGGCGGAAGGGGGGTGAGAGCACTACCCTGCCCTTCTGTTCCTTTGTGACGCCCAGTTACCATCTTTGCATGAGACCACTAAACAGAAATCCATATTTTGAAATAGCTCCCTTGTCTCTAAAACACTGGAGCACAGAAAACTACCTTATACCAAGTCACACCACTGGTCTGCCCAGTTCAGTGTTTTCTATACTGACTGGCAGCAGTTGATTTCAGACAGGGGTCTCCTCCCTGACAGAATCACAGAACAGTAGAGTTGGAAGGGACCACAAGAGTCATCTAGTCCAACCCCCTGTAATGTAGGAATCTTTTGCCCAATGTGGGCATCGAACCCACAACTCCAAGATTAAAATACCATCTGGAGATGCTAGTGATTGAACCCACAACCTCTTGCATTCAAAGCAGATGCTGTGCAAATGAGCTATGCAGATGTTACGATTCTATCGCACAAAAGACATGTGGATTGCAAGGCCACAGGTTCTGGATCAGTGCCCTATCCCATCAGATATTGATGAACTAAAATTCTCATCATCCATCTGCATTGGTCGTGCTGGCTGGGGCTGGTGGGACTTGGAGTACAACATCTGGAAGGTGACAGGTTCCCTCCCACTGTTCTACGCTAAACTCCTGGGTAACACAAACACAAAACTTAGTTGCAAAGTGGTATGTTCCTACTGTTATAGCAACCAATTCTTATGCATGATTCTTTAGGAAGTACGCAAATGAGAAAACTGGAAACTTGATTTAGATCAACCCTTGGAAACTTAAAATCAACCCACCCTGCGCAGTTGGCAGGGCACTGATCACACAGCGAATCACCTGCCTTACTATGGAATCCTCATGTTTCCTCTCTGCTTTGCCTTGCCTGACTTCACAGCAATTCCGCAATTAGGGACGGGCGAATATTTTCATTTTGGTTTCTCTCAGTTTCTCCTTTTTCCAATCTTCAGTTCTGTTCTCCACATTTCCACATCAGCTTGGAATTTTTAAAAAGAAGCTCCCGTGAAAATTTATGAGCATTTTAGTGCAAATTTCTCCTAACGTACACGTTTGTATGAAATTCTGCCTAATGTACCGGTACATATTTTTGCAAACCAATTTCCCCTGATTAAACACATTTTTGCATGTTATTTTCGCTAATGTAAGCATTTTTATGCAGACTTTATCCTCGCATATAAATTTTCACACACAATACTTGGCTGGAGAAATTCAAAGAAGTTCATAAGGTGACTGTGTTTTGGGTTTGCATCTTGCGAACTGCATTGAATTTCAACCCCATCCCTAAATTTCACGCACCCCAAAGAGGTAAGGCATGTGTAAGAAAATTGGCTGAGGCAGGGTAAAGGTAAAGGGACCTCTGACCATTAGGTCCAGTCACGGATGACTCTGGGGTTGCGGTGCTCATCTCACTTTATTGGCCGAGGAAGCCGGCATACAGCTTCCGGGTCATGTGGCCAGCATGACTAAGCCGCTTCTGGCGAACCAGAGCAATGCACGGAAACGCCGTTTACCTTCCCGCCGGAGTGGTACCTATTTATCTACTTGCACTTTGACATGCTTTCAAACTGCTAGGTTGGCAGGGTAGCACCCACCAATATTCATTTATTCTGAGTCTAACATTACAGTGGGACCTCGACTTATGACGATATTGCGTTCCGACGCGATCTTCGGTAGTCGAAAACACTCGTAAGTCGAGTCCCCATAGGGATGCATTGAGCGGAAAAACTTCGTAAGTCGAAGAAACCCGCATCAAATCTTCGTAAATCGAAGAAACCCTATCAAAAGCGGCCGCGACTTCCTTTCGGAAGTTGAAAAATTCGGTTGCGGCGGCCATTTTTTTTCTTCCGGAAGTCATTCGGAAGTCGAAAAACACATTAAGTCGGGTCACTCGGAAGTCGAGGTCCCACTGTATAGCATTTAGGTAACTACTGTATATGATGGAATACAGTGGTATAGAACATTTCTGAAGGATACACATTGATACATTTTAAAGCAACATAAAACTTAATGAACTGTGGGGTGAGGGGCACACTTATATATCCAAATGCCCTATTGATAGGGCAAACTTTTAACTTTTTTTCTTTTAATGACCTGATAACATAAAGCAGTGCTTTGCTAAGCTGCTATCCAGTCCCTTGTGTGTCTTTCCCAAGCAGCTCAGCTTGACACATCTACTGTCTTGATGTCTGAGACGGAACATCTCTGATCTAACTACCAGATTAATCATTTCAGCTCTACTTCGAACGGAGCAGACAGCTGTGAAAGAGATCTCTGCTGAAAATTTATCTAAGATGTTCGCGCCAGCAAATGCCACACGTGTTCTTTGCTAATGGCAAGAGAAAAGGGGTTAAACTGCAGAAGCGAGGGTGTCGGGGTAATGGCAGTAAATTGGACACAGGCTGGTTGTCAGCATCTAAATCACTATGTCACCTCCTGACGGGCAGGAGCGTCTTATTGTAACCGTCATTACAAAATGATTGCCTATCTCAAACCAACACCACTTGCGACCCACCAAGCTAAACTCAGCTCGAAACGCCTTGGGTTATGGATTACCACGTGCTTGGCTAACCCCCACACAGGTTTTTGGTTTTCTGCAAAATGATGAAGATGTTCTTCAAGGTGGGCTGCCATACATGGCTGACGGGCTGTGTTTGGTTGGGTGAGTCTGAAGTCACAGAGGCCTGGCATGTGTAAACTTCTCAGGAGTAGAACTTGGGAAGCCATCAGTAGGGCTGGGCGGTATCTGGTTTTCAACATTGCGATATATCACCAGCTAAATTTCACAATATATTTATATATCATGATGCCTGAAATAAGGATGGAGCTATGTAGAGGCAATGGCTGGCTTCAGTTTTTCCCACATTGTGATTTTTCCACAGCACACACACACCACAATTTGTGATATATTGCCAGGTCAATAATTATGAAACCGGTATCAGGATATGGACTTCAAACTGGTTTGGGGCAATATATTGATATATCGCCCAGCCCTAGCCACCAGGTCTTCATGTTGGAGTAGAGCATCAGGAATTGGCACTGCCAGTCTCTAAGACAGCAACTTCCACTGGGGAGCCCTTGGTCCTCAAGCTATTGTAGGACTCCAACTCCCATCAGCCCCAGGAAGTACGGCAAATGGCCAAGGATGATGGGAGTTGGAGTCCAACAACATCTGGATGGTGACAAGTTCCTTGCTAACCCTTGATATAGTACCGGTCACAGAGTCCTAGGAGGACAAACCAGGCACACTCCAGAGGTTGAAGAACATGCATGGTTCAATTGAACCACGTGCTGAGGATCCTGAGGATCCCTCCAGGGTGAGACCTGCTGAACCCTTGGAATTGCCAGAGGAGGAGGTGGAGCCACCCCCATTCCTTGTGACCTACCCGTGATGGCAGGACCTAACTGAAGGACCTCACTCTCCCATTCGTACTCCCCAGCAAGTGATGTTCAGAGGTGTATTGCCTTCAATAGCGGAAGGTGAAAAGCTTAAATTGGAAGCAGAAGGATTCTCCTATAGGGGCATACAGATATTTGCATCCCAAGTTTCCTCATCTCCCTGGAAAAAATCAAGCTAGCCAACTGCAATTCTAAGCTGCGCCAGAAAGTTTGGGCATCACTATTAATATATTCATCTGGTTTGGCAAACCTTGAGAAAATAACCTGCTTGATGATTGTAGGATATGACCTTTGTGTGGTTTTCCCAGTGTAGCACATTAAGAGCTTTTAAAATAAAAATAAAAATAGAACAAGTTTGGAAGCATGAAGGAAAGAGAAAGTGCTTCCAAAATTCACTCTTTGCAAACTCTATTAGAACATGACAGCCCGATATAAGGTTATTATGGAAAACTCTACTGCACAGAGTGGTGAATACTTCATTTTCTCTCCTTGCCGCCTCGGCCCTCTCACATAGGCTGACTTTTCGCTCTAGGGATCCCCAACGGCTGGACTCAACTGGGAGCAGGGGAGCCTTGCTAAAGGTTAAGGAAATGTGGGTTAGATCTGACTAAATCATATGCAGAAGTTAGGCCCCATCTGCGCTCCACATTTAAAGCACTATGGTGCCACTTGAAAAAGCCATAGATTCTCAGAGTGCTTTAACAATCAATTCCTCTTCGCAGGGAATGCTATAAATGGTAGCTTTGTGAAGGCAATAGGGTATCCTAACAACGCTGAGCAAACTACACTTTGAGACTCCTTAGGGTAGTGATAGAGTGGGATATCAAATCCAAACTCTTCTTCTACTTCTTTAGGAAAGTGGTGTTTGGCTGGATCTCTACAGTACAGAATTAACTGGGCCAGATTCACTGCAAGGCAGTTCTCTACCAGTACAGTGGTACCTCGGGTTAAGTACGCTTCAGGTTAAGAACTCCGCTAAGAACAGAAATCGTGCTCTGGCGGCGCAGTAGCAGCAGGAGGTCCCATTAGCTAAAGTGGTGCTTCAGGTTAAGTATGCTTCAGGTTAAGAACGGACCTCCGGAACGAATTAAGTACTTAACCCGAGGTACCACTGTATATGTTAACAGGTCTTAAGAATTCCTCTTGATTTCAGGTTGTCAGATATGTGCCCTGTTTTCTGTGGCCTATTTTTCACAGCTTCTATGCGCATAAACATTTCCAAGGAAGCAGACGCTTGCATAAATATTTCAAGCCCACCAATTTTAAGACATTTATGCTCCCTTCTGCATTAATGCTTTCGCAGACAGAACGGGAACGTGGTTTGTTTGTTTACTGCATAGGGTAACCTCTTGACACTCTAGCAATCCAGTGGCAGTGCATCTTGGGAGGAAAAAGTCATGAAAACGAGAGCCTGACCATCTTTCTCGTGCCCAGAAGCCTAGTCTCAAGCTCAACTGAGACCCAATTTTGAATGCTGGGAGATCTGGTTTAAGCTTTTCATTTGCTTAAAGCAAGGAAATGCAACATGGTAATTCCGCTCCCTTACCATTGCTTTGACTGCCGGCAACTATTTTGCTCCCTTGTGATGCAAAGATGCAAAGGTCTCACTCATCCGGGTGCAAACAAAACGCCATCTCCTCCAGGGTGCAAACAAAGAAGAATTTGGATTTGATATCCCGCTTTATCACTACCCGAAGGAGTCTCAAAGCGGCTAACATTCTCCTTTCCCTTCCTCCCCCACAACAAACACTCTGTGAGGTGAGTGGGGCTGAGAGACTTCAGAGAAGTGTGACTAGCGCAAGGTCACCCAGCAGCTGCATGTGGAGGAGCGGAGACGTGAACCTGGTTCACCAGATTACGAGTCTACCGCTCTTAACCACTACACCACACTGGCTCTCGACCTACAGTATCACATGATTTCAAGCAAACAGCAAAGGCAAGAAAGGATGAAACAGAACAGCATATACAGTGGTCCCTCGACTTACGAATGATCCGACTTCCATATTTTTCGAGTTACGAGTGAAAAAAGTGGCCGCGCGCTTACGAATTTTTTTGACCTCCGAATGGAAATTGTTGCCGTTTTAGATGCGGTTTCCTCGACTTACGAAGTTTAGATGCAGTTTTTTTTCGACGTACAAATTTTTTCGGATATTTTTCTCCCAATGCATTCCTATGGGGACTCGACTTACGATTTTTTCCAATCTACAAATGTCCGTTCGGAACGGATTAAATTCCTAAGTCGAGGGACCACTGTAAAGCACTTTCTAATATGCACTGGGAAATTTGGGTACCACTCATGGCCACAGCTTAGTTCCCATAGTCAAAACAATCTGGTACTCAAATTCAACTTCTGGCTTACCCGCATAGGCTTGCAGTGGTTTTGACCTCTGGCATAAATACTTCACCCTGCTTCTATAATGGTAAACAAAAGGTCATTTCTGACTCCCCAAAGATCCCACAACACCGGTTTGGTGGAAGAACAGTGCTATCATACGAACAGAAACAAGACCCAGAACGTAACCAAAGTGTGTATTGCAGTCTCATAGTTGTGATACTATTTATTCAGACAATAAATAAGCACGCCAATTGCAAAAACAGTAACAGCAACAGTGCTTCCAAAACTTGAAATACTTCACGTACCCTAGGGAGTGAAATGGTTAACTTGAGCAAGTTTTGTGCTGCAGACTGCAACAGATGACCTTTCCTGCACCTCATTTGCATGGCAATGCTGTGTGATAAAAGGGTTTGTGTGTGTAAAGATTCTATATTCATTCAACACTGAGCATACCAGGTTTTTGCAGAACCCTGAATAACTTCAACACCAGGGGAAGTTACAAAACAGATCACTGGGCAGAGATTGAGCATGGTCCTGGGGTAAAGAAAAACAAGAAACACACACACGGATGGCCATATCTTTCTTGGAAAATAACAACTGGAAAAGAAATAAAGGAACACAAAATAATATGAAGTTTGAAAACCTTTCCGCAATGGGAATATGGAAACTTATTTTCTCTCCCCCTGTGTAAAGTTGATCAATGTGATTTATTTTGTTGGGGCGCAACACGAGTCACGCAGCATTTGCAAAGCAATTTATCAATGAAATGGGTTGGATCCACATTCAGAACATAATGTATGCTGCAGCCTTAAGCTATTTTCTGTTGTTGTTTTCCCTGAAATATGTAATTTGACACTACGTTTAAGAAAAATGAGGTTGTACTGCCGCACAACTTAGTTACTAAGCAGCTCCTGGGAGATAACTTGGTTCTCTTTGAAGCAATTCCTCCATCTCAGTAATTATTAGAAAAGATGCAAATGTACACTGGAAGGTTACCAAGCGTGTTCCCTCCACGCACGCAGATAAAACATGAGAGGCCAGAAGCCTCTATGCTAGCTAAGGATGGGTGAAATCCATCAATTTCGGTTTCTCTCAGTTTCTCATTCACCTAATCTTAAATTCAATCTTCCGCATCGCCACATTTGCATTTCAAAAAAAGAAGTCCTAATGAAAATATACACATTTGCATGCAATTTTGCCTGATAGGGAAATTATACAGTCATACCTCGTGTTGTGTTAGGTTCATGTTGTGTCTTTTCGGCTTGGAAAACACAGCAAACCCGGAAGTGTATACTTCTGGGTTTCGCCACGCATGCGTGCGCAGAAGTGTTCTGCGTGCTTTGCACATGTGCAGAAGCGCTCTATCGCGCTCCGCGCTTGCGCAGAAGCGCCGCTATGGTCACGGACCTTTCGGGGTGCAAATGGCACCCCGGAACAGATCGTGTCCACAACTAGAGGTACCACTGTATAATGAATTTTTTTGTATGGTATTTTCACTAATACCTCGCTTGCTATCAACACTTTACCCTAACATACTCATTTTTTGGTACACACTTCTTGGCTGGAGAAAGGCGCTGCAAATTTCAGAGAAGTGCAAATGTCAAAGGACGGCTGCATTTCTGTTTGCATACGGTTTCAGAAAGTGTGGACTGGGTAAGTCCCCCTTTAAATGTGGATTTCTCCATCATCCCTAATGCTAGCCCAGCCTGTGTCTCTCCACTGCAAGCGGCCACACAACACTGCTGGCACTCTTTTAAGAAATCTGCTACTGCACAAAGCAGCGGCGGGCACCATCGTTGTCGGTTTTAAAAGAGGATGAGGCAAATTCATGGCAGAGAGGGCTATTGATGGCTGCTGGCCACAAAGGCTACGCGCAGCCTCCAGCAGTATGTATAATTTCTCAAAATTCCAGTCACTGGAAATCACAAGTTTGGATTTGAAGAAGAGTTTGGATTTGATATCCTGCTTTATCACTACCCAAAGGAGTCTCAAAGTGGCTCACATTCTCCTTTCCCTTCCTCCCCCACAACACACACTCTGTGAGGTGAGTGGGGCTGAGAGACTTCAAAGAAGTGTGACTAGCCCAAGGTCACCCAGCAGCTGCATGTGGAGGAGCGGAGACGTGAACCCGGTTCACCAGATTACGAGTCTACCGCTCTTAACCACTACACCACACTGGCTCTCCAAGTAGAGAGAGCGCTTGGTCCAGCCATTATTTCTTGTGGGTTTCCTATAGGCCACTGTGAGAGCGTGATGATGCACTCAATGGGCATCTGGTCTGAGCATTTGGATTGGGGTTAAGAAGACTGTGCATGTTTTATCCTGGTTCGATTACTCTTTCTAAGCCTCCTTTAGACTCTTGGAAAAATAGGTGGGACACGGGGTTGGAAATAAAGCAAACAAAATACCATTTTGATGGGACTCAAAGGTTTATAGCGTCTTGCCCCAACCCATTCCAAACTGAGCAAGGGAATGAGATGAATCATCAATCATAAAATGTTCCTTTTGTGCATTTGGAGGTAACACAAGGTGATAGGCCTTTACCACCCAAGATTCTGCACATAACTAGTATTATACTCTTAATCTCTTGTCATTAATACCAGTAACATAAGGGTAAGGGGGGGGATCTCTATAATCTAGACAGTGTGTCTCAGATTGCATTGACACCAGCTTTTAAAAGTGTAGTAACATTTAAGTGCGGCTTCACTTAAATTTTACAGCTGTGACTTAGAAGCAGTAATAATATTTATGGCTCAGAAACCACATACACCCTACAGTCAGAGCGGGTAGGAATCCAAGAGCATGTTTGGGTTTTTGGGAAACAGGGCCTGCATTGTTTCAGCCACCTTTGATTTCTCTGTATAATAATGTCTGTCGCACACATATATACATGCATCCATATATAACACACACGTATTTTATTATCTCAGGGGCTTAGGACGGCATCTAAGCACAGTTAGATAACAATAACAAATGCCACGTCCAAGACATAAGATCCTGGTGGCCACCACTGGGATCCCACCTTACAAAAGCCTGGAGAAACTGAGACTTGTACATTGTCTAGGCACGTTGATGGTTCAGGCTTCCAGGGAACTCTACAGCAGAAAAGAAATCTATAATCCGAGAAAACACGCAAGAAAGTCAATCTGTGTGCCATAATGCAGTGGGTATGATGTACTCATCAATTCAGGGCTGCTGCAGACAAACTTAGCAGAGTTAAAATGATCTTTTAAAAATGGGCTGTATCAAAATGACCCTAACTGTGGAGTTATGATCAACATGTAAACTATTTTAATCCTGATTACAACCAACATTGAGGTGCCTGAAACTAGCTTTTAAGATTTCCATAAGTCAGACATAATACTGAAACAGGGTAAGGGGAGCCAGAGCAATTCAGGCACAGTAAGAAAGGAGATACAAAATGCCACGGCTCAAATCTCCATCCTTTGACCCTAGTGAATGGCCACCCATTATTCTGCACCAGTCTCTATCAGTGATGCCTTTTTGCATTGTCCCTGACAAATCCAAAAACCTCCCCAGGCTCATACAAAAAGTGCAACTCCGTAACCCGAAGGTGGCTAACCTGCAATCCTCCAGATGTTCCCGGACTACAACTCCCATCATCCTTGAACACTGGCCATGGGAATGATGGGAGCTGGAGTCCAGAAACATTGAAAAAGGCCACAATATAGCTTGCTGGAGACTTGGGGAAGTCAGTTCACCACACGTCATGTAAGTAAGTAGCAGATTTAATAAAAAATATTACATAAACTTCCATATATTTAACATACAGTGGTCCCTCGACTTACGAATTTAATCCGTTCCGAATGGACATTCGTAGGTCGAAAAGTTTGTAAGTCGAAAAAAGCGATTTCCCATAGGAATGCATTGGGAGAAAAAATATTCGGAAAAATTCGTAAGTCGAGGAAACCACATCTAAAACCGGCAACGATTTCCATTCGGATGTCGAAACATTCGTAGGCGTGCGGACACTTTTTTCATTCGTACATCGAAAAATTCGGATGTCGAGTATTTCGTAAGTCGAGGAACCACTGTATTTAAGTGATTTACTAGTCAAGTTGGATCTGCTCCCCCACTCAGAGGTCTAAGTGGAATCTGTGCATGCATAAGCCCCACTGAGTTCAACTTAACTTACTTCTACTTTCCTGGGAGTAAGCCTCATTGAACTCAGTAGGGCTTGCTTATGAGCAGACACGCATTCGCTTGCACTGCTTGCTGAAAAACACCCTCCCCATCTTTCTCCCATAGTACCCAACCTCCCAATTGAGCATAAGGCAACCCTTCTCCCCTCCATTCCCCCCCCCCAAAAGAGCCCTCATCCCACCAATCTCTCACTTTTTACCGAAGGGAGGGAGGGAGGGCAAGCAAGCAAAAAGATAGTCTCTTTTAAATAAATAAATAAACAAACACCAGGACTAGGGCTGGGCGATATCTGGTTTTCAACATTGCAATATATCATCAGCTTAACACCGCGATATACTGATATATCACAATGTCTGAAATGAGGGTGGAGCTTTGTAGAGGCATTGGCTGGCTTCACGGTTTCCCCCACATTGTGATTTTTGCATAGTACATGGTCGCCCAGCCCCAACACACATCATGATTCGTGATATATTACCAGGGCAAAACCTATGAAATTGATATCATGGCATTGATATCGGGATATTGCTCACCCCCATTCAGGACGTAATGAAAAGCAATGCCCTAGAGAAGGGGTCACCAAACCTTTTCAGCAGGGGGCCGGTCCACTGTCCCTCAGACCTTGGGGGGGGCAGACTATATTTTGAAGGGGGGTGAATGAATTCCTATGCCCCACAAATAACCCAGAGATGCATTTTAAATAAAATGACACATTCTACTCATGTAAAAACACGCTGGTTCCTGGACCGTCTGCGGGCCGGATTTAGAAGGCGATTGGGTCTGATCCGGACCCCGGGCCTTAGTTTGCTGACCCATGCCCTAGACTAGAGACTATTATACTCATCTCAACACATAGGCATATTTCCTGAACCAATGGGAGGGTGAACGACTCAACACTCGACCTCGCTGGTGTTGCTATGGTAACCCAGTGCACCTGGCACCCTTATCTGTGCCATTGAGAGCGTGCTCAATTATGGTTTATGTGTGTGGTACGGAAGCTGTACTTCTCAGGATAGGATGGGGTTGTGCAGAATTGTTAAGACAGTAGAGAGCATTATTCGCTTCTCACTCGCCACCTTAGAGCAAATTTATACCACCAGGTGCCACAGAAAGGCACTGGACATAGTAGGAGATCCATCACACCCTGGTCACTGTTTCTTCGAGCTCCTGCCATCAGGACAGAGATACAGAACAATGAAGGTGAGAACAAGCCGTCTCAGGAACAGCTTCTTCTCCAGAGCAATTTCAGCCTTGAATGGAAAGTCTGGACTTTGAAGTCATTTTACTTGTTATATTGTATTGTATTGTACTGTTTTAATTAGTGTTTTGTAGTTATTTTAAATTTATGTGGAGTGCCTTATCTCAGTGGACAGAGCAACCAAGTAATTTCGTTGTTCCCGCAAGGGGACAATGATAATAAATCTTATCTTATCTTATCTTATCTCAGAGCATCAAGATGAAACCAGGATCTCTTGCACCAAGCTGTTAGTTCCTCCCTATGAACTACTGTATGCCACGGAGCTTCCTTGCTTTAATAAACTTCAGCCCGTTAAGGAAGTTGCCCTCACCCGCCTCCCATTAAAGCCAAGCAAATGAGTATCATTCCCAGGAGGTTTTCCCAATGAAGGACCAAATTGCTTTCAAAATGCGTGCGGACATTTGTCTTCCATATTGGCATACTGTCTCTCCCCGCATCAGAATTCTCATTAAAACAGATCAAAGGCACAGGCGACACCAGAAACGGAGGAGCGCAGCAGCCGAACGGCACGCACACAGAGAGATCGTTGCAGGACATTTCTGATTAACTTTTGTGCCAGTTTCCCTTTCGACGCAGTTTCCAAACAGCCGTCCCAGCCGTAACCCAGTTGTGTGCTCCTGTGAAAGATGATCTAGGTTAGCAGGGAATGATGGAGTGCCGCAAGTTGTGTTTTTTAATATAATAATAATAATAATAATAATAATGGCGTTCCTGGATAAGTGAAGTGTACTTAAGAGAGCAGGACCAGGGGGAAATCGTGGAGAAATGATGGATAAGGTTTTGCCAACTACCGAGAGCACCCACCCTGACGAAACGCCATTTGCAGCCGAGGGGGGAGAGGGAAGGCGGGGGAAGGAATTACATGCTGGAATAGCTCCTGGAATTGACAATGCTCTTAAGTCTTACTGACATAGCACTATTAAGTTTAGGCTGTGGTGTATAGTAAGTGGTAAGGTGGTCTCCTCCCTTCTTGCGGGAATGCGTTGCTCAAAAAAACAGGACAAGGCATTTTTTCCAATAAGCAAACTGAAGAAAGCCCAGAATCCAGGCTCAGTAGAGCACTGTTTGTTGAACTTTTGATAATCCAAGCATATTTTTTCTGAATTAAACCTAGGGGTAACCCCTTCACGCAGAATTTGTATGAGGGGACCCTAACCTGTGTTTCTCCATGAGTTACTATTCTGCATGTGCGTCTTCTGAGAAGTCCGCTCACCTTCTATGGTGGGCGGTGTTGCGGCCAGGCCTTGGGCCACGCCAGTGATCCGACCAACGGCAGGCCGGATCGCCGGGCAGCCAGCTACTGACCAATGCTGGCAAGCTTAGGCGGGCATTCCTCTTGGAGCAGGTCCAACGGACCAATGAGCAGCGCTTGGGCCCGCTCCCAAGGGGCATAAATCGCATACTGCCTGACGCTCTTCCTCTGTCTTTTCATCGGATGTGTAACCGATAAAGTTGTAGCCTATTTGAACCCTTAAACCAATATGCTAGTGTTCTGTCTGGTTATTCACTTCCCAGGGCACTGCGGGGTCGTGGGATCTTGGCATGCAACAGATAATGCTGAACGAGACAGTTGCAGATACAGCAAAAATCCCAAACGCACACCTTTGTTGCTGAACCAATTGCTTAAACAGATGATCCTGGAACTGGATACTGCTAACAGAACGACTGGTATGTTTTATATGCACTTAAAATCTCTGAGATGCTTTATGCTTTGATTCAGGGTTTTACGACGCCAGCTTGTTTAACCTAAATATAGTTAGCGGTAGCCGCAAATTTCCCCACTTCAGACAGACCAGCAACCTGTGGTTAGCTAAAAGAAGCAGCAAATGCTTTAAACTCCTCCTCTCAGCCACATGGGATGAAAGCGAGGCACGCACAAACGCAGGAGGAGGCAAGGCTCATTCACAGTCTTCCCCAACCCGAATCCCACTAGACATTGTTTGTTTATGACTCCCATCAGCCTCAGCCAGCATTAGCAGGGATGATGGCAGCTGCAGAATAGGGCTAGGTTGGGCGATATCTGGTTTTCAATTTCGTGATAGATCACCAGCTAAACATCACAATACACTGATGTACTGCAATGTCTGAAATAAGGATGGAGCTGGTTTTCAACTTTGTGATATATCTCCAACTAAACACTGCAATATACCAATATATCACCATGTCTGAAAAAAGGATGTAACGATGTAGAGGTATTGGCTGGCTTCACGGGTTTTTCCCACGTTGTGGTTTTTGCATAGCGCACACACACACACACACACACACACAAACATACATCATTATTTGCAATATATTGCCAGGTCAAAGATTATGAAGCCAATATCATGGTATGGACTTGAAACCGGTTTTGGACGATAAATCGCCTGGCCCTAAGTTAACACACATCATGATTTGTGAAATATTGCCAGGTAAAAAACTATGAAACCTGCATCACGATATGGATTTCAAACCATTTTTGGACAATGCGTTGCCCAGCCCTACTGCAGAGCTAAACCATGTAGTGCTAAACCATTGTTTAGCATAGCCTTGGCCAACCTGGAGCCCTCCAGATGTTATTTACTACTCCCATCAGCACCATCCAGCACAGCCAAATTTCAGGGATGATGCGATCTGCAGTCCAACAACATCTGAAGGGCACAGCAGGTTGGGCAAGATTGACTCACCATTATGTCTGAAAATGGGCACCGTGTTGGGCAGCCAACCTTCTGGCTGGCTGACCTGTACATAGTTGGGCAGCCCACAAGTTGTGCAGGCCTAACTCAAGAGATTGAGGGACGCAGGTGGTGCTGTGGTCTAAACTACAGAGCCTAGGGCTTGCTGATCAGAAGGTCAGCGGTTCGAATCCCCAAGACGGGGTGAGCTCCCGTTGTTCGGTCTCAACTCCTGCCAACCTTGCAGTTCAAAAGCACATCAAAGTGCAAGTAGATAAATAGGTACCGCTCCGGCGGGAAGGTAAACGGTGTTTCCATGTGCTGCTCTGGTTCGCCAGAGGTGGCTTAGTCATGCTGGCCACATGACCCAGAAGCTGTCTGCGGACAAACGCAGGCTCCCTCGGCCTATAGAGCGAGATGACCACGCAATCCCAGAGACGTCTGCGACTGGACGTAACGGTCAGGGGTACCTTTACCTTTAACTCAGAGATTGCATACTTGTAGAGTTTCAAAATGACACGACAGATCAAATATGGCTGCAAGCAATGGCGGAATACTGCATAAAGTGAGTTTGCTTTGTGCTAAGCCGCCATTAACCTGACAACGCTCAACTGATGGTTCCCACTCTCCGTTGTGTTTTTTAAAGTACCCATCCATTCCTGCCGTGGCAGGAGGGGAGGAAGAGCTCTACCGAGGGAGCAAATTGCTTGGGAATCACAAAAAAACTAAAGGAGGGAGGGCGAGGCGTAAGGTCAAGCCTGGGGGTATCATAAAAATATGACACGGACACATAAATCTGCGCCGGATGCCCGCAAAGAATCTCGGCAAGACAGAGAGGAGCATTAAAAGCGCAGAAGGTCAACAGTAAGGTTTTGAAACACTGGGAGAGTAACTACACAAATACGAAGACACTGTGTGTAAATCTCAAGATTAAAGAAGCTAGCGGCATGCTAAATCATGTGTACAGGAACAGGAAGAAATATCCTTCCGAGGGAGCCCTGCCAGTATGATGGAAGCTCTAACAGCTAAGTGATAATGGTAGGAAGGTACCTGGAACATTTGGACTGGAGCAAAGCATAGAATCATAGAATCGTAGAGTTGGAAGGGACCCCGAGAGTCATCTAGTCCAACCCCTGCAATGCAGGAATCTCAACTAAGGTATCCATGACAGATGGCCATCTAACCTCTGCTTAAAAACCTCCAATCAAAGACCAATCCGATTGTGTTCTGCTACTAGAAAAGTAAAAAAAAGTGAATCCTAAGTATTCCTTCTGAGTATGCTACTCGTTTTTAATTAAAACTGGAGACCTGCTAAGCATTTCTGTTAGAAACCAGAGGGAGTAAGGTGGTCTAATTGGCCTCCAATACCTCAAGCTATGAGCCTTGTTACTGGAAGGCTGTGCGCTGTTTTCTGAAAGCGCTTGCGGGAAAATAACCAATTATGCACACACAAAAATCTGCTTTGGCTCTGTTTACATATGGCCTACCTCACCTATTATCTGAACTGAAAGGGCTCCCACACACACAAATGTATAAAGGCTGCCTGTCTCAATTGACAACACTGTTCTCAGCATGGAATTATGTCAGATCGATTTGCATCTCATGGGACCTACTCCTTAGTCGTAGTTATTATTCTGCACTTTTTAAAAGCTACCTGCACCATATTTTAAGGAGGTCATGCCTGAATTTTAATAAATCAGTAACAAAGTGCATTTAATTAGCACTTTATAGGGCAATGCTAAACACACTTACTAGGGACTGAGACTGCAATCCTTATTTGGGACTGATGGGATGGGCCGGATCTGTCAATTCCACTTTCCCCGAGTTTCTCATTCTTTCAGTCTTAAATTCAATTATCAACATTTCCATATCAGCTTGGAGTTTGTTTGTTTTTTTAAGCCATTATGAAAATGCACCAGCACTTTGTTATGTATTTCTACCAATAAATAAAATTAAATTAAAAATTAAAAATGTATTTTTGCAAGTGATTTCCCGTAATGCAGCACATTTTTGCTTTACAATGATGCACAATTGCGCATTATGCACCCTTTCCCCCAATATATACATTTCTGGTTATTGAACTGGGTTGCAAAAATCCAGAAAAACAATAATTTTGATGGACAGCTGAATTGTTTCAGAAAGTGCAAATTAGGTAAAGGAATGAACTGAATATTTTAGTATTAATTTTAATATTAAGAATAATAATTTCATTTCTAAAGCGCTTTATATTTTTCAGGGGGGGGATCTGAAAGCGGTTTACAATCTACATTAAAACACCCAAAAAACAACAATCCAGAATAGAACATTATTGAACAAAGTCAAGTATACATTCAAAGCAACACAATTAACAGGAAACTAAAATATTATTTTAAGGTCTTCAAAATAATGGTGGTTCATGTGGAAGCTCAGGCTCCATGAACTGGGTCTGCACTAAGAGACAGACAAGATGTTCTCTGGCCTCTTCCGCAGCCTCAACTTTTGTAGCTGGAGTCAGTCCGGGCCCCGCCCTCCCAGGTCAGGTGGGGGAAAAGCCTAAAAGGCAAGTAGCAGCTCTTCCAGGACTCACAGCCAAGATGGTAGTAAGCCCCGCTAATTGAGTCAATATGCATCTAGATTCAGGTAGGTAGCAGTGTTGGTCTGACGCAGTCGAAAAAAAATAATTGTCCAGTAGAACCTTAGAGACCAACTACGTTTGTTCTGAGTATAAGCTTTTGTGTGCATGCACACTTCTTCAGAGCAGCGCACGGAAACGCCGTTTACCTTCCCGCTGGAGCGGTACCTATTTATCTACTTGCACTTTGATGTGCTTTCGAACTGCTAGGTGGGCAGGAGCTGGGACCGAGCAACGGGAGCTCACCCCGTCGCAGGGATTCGAACCGCCGACCTGATCAGCAAGCCCTAGGCTCTGTGGTTTAACCCACATCGCCACCTGGGTCCCCTTTGAGGGTGGGATATAAATGCAATAAAATAAAAAATAAAATAAGTAACAGGCGCTGTGCACACAGTACAACATCACGTGCCAGCATCTTCTTTCCTGCCCATCCCTACCCCAAATTACATCTGGAAAATGATGTGACAGGAGCATTCAGAATCCAAAAGTGTCAGATCCCAAATCTCCGCATGACTATATGGGAGTGCTCAGCGTTGCATTACTAATACTAAATGAGTACGCGTGACTGCACTGAAAAGATTGTTGCAGGCTCCATAGCAGACACGCCGGCTTCTAAATGTCCATCATCCTCAATGTCTCCAATTTCAGAGTTACGGGCTGATACCAGTGTGCCAGCCAAAGCTGTATCAGAGAGTATATTATTGACATTTTCAAAACAGCACAAAAAGTCATTTCTCCATCAGTGCGAAAATGCACACATCTGTGTGTGTATGGTTTAAAAAAAAAAAAAAAAAGCTGGTGACAAAATTGCCCGGGTTGTTACTTATGCAGCAAAATCTACACACACACACACACACACACACACACACACACACACACACACACACAGAGAGAGAGAGAGAGAGAGAGAGAGAGAGAGAGAGAGAGAGAGCACTGATGTGGTCCGGTCCAGGCTATAGTAGATATAGCAGGCAAATTGATGGATAGAGCATACAAGGAAGAAATTGAATACTGCGGGGGGAAACCTTATCAAGCAAAAAATTGTTAGCCTGGGTCCTGATAGGGGGAAGCAACATCAACAATGATCCGCTAATATGCACTTATGCGACAGTAGGAGAGCGGACTGTCTGTTTCAGAGGAGTAAGTGATACATCAGGAAATGCAGGCGCGAGGGTATCTGAAAGGCGCGGGAGGAAGAGAAGTAGCAAAAGCAACAAGAGTCCTTAAAATGATAACATGGCTATTTTGACGTGTGCACGGCAGTGGATGCATGTTTGAAGCTGCAAACTCACAACACAGAAAAATGCAAATGCCGAATGCAGAGTCTGGCCGCCTGAACCATGGCAAAAGGAGCCCTGCTGCATCAGACCAAATGTGCACTTTGGCCAGCATCCTGCTTTCCATAAGGGCCAACTTAATGCTTCTAGGAAACACACAAGGATGGTTTGAAAGAAACAGCCCTCCCGTCAATGATTGCAACCCCACCAAGCGATATTCAGTGACAGCGTTAGAAATTAGCTAGGCGCATTTTTCACCTGGCTTTCGACCACGTGCAACCAAGTAAAGATGTCCGGGTGCCAGGATGGCACCTGGCATCTCCACCATTTGGAGGTGCAAGCCTAGGGATCTGGACTGTTTTCACACTCTAACAGCACATCCTCTAGAATTCTATCAGCTATATTTCATCTGCACAATTCAATTGAACTTCAGGGTCCAAAATGCTCTTTCTGTGCAGCTTGAGCAGCAGTGAACGACGTTATAGTTAACTAGTCACTGAAATGCCCATTAAATTAACGGGCGCTAGAATGGCGGCGGCAGCGAGAGCCCCAGTGCCAGGCAGGCGGGCAGGGCGAGCGAGAGAGCTCATCCCGGAGGGGCGGGACCAGGCAGGCACGACGCATCGAGGCGGCAAGGGAGGAGGCGGAGGAGGGCGCTGGGGCTGCTCCTCGCCTTCGCCGCACGGGGTGGGGCGCCGCTTCCGGAAGAGGCTGCGGAGCCACGGAAGGGGCCTGGGGGGGGGGATCTCGAGTGGCCTCTCCCGGCTGAGGTGAAGCCTCAAGGCTGGTTCCCAATTCCCGCCACTTCAACAGTTTCGCCCGGCCGCCCGAAGTCTCTGCGCTCCAAGTCCCAACGGCTGTCCGTGGGGCACATGCGCAGTAGCGCAATCCCAGGGACACAGGGACTGGACGCAGAGACACTTGCACTTTATTATATGTGATTGTTGTCGCTTGCCGCTACTTACCCCACCCCACTGCCCTGCTCACAGTTCTGAAGAATATCCTTACATTATGAATGGTCCATGTCACCATTAAGAAAAAGAGGTCGGAATGGGCCGATAAATATGTGGACTGTCCCCGGATAAACTGACTTTTCTTCTTTAAGTTCTCAAAGCTCTTAACCTAGCTCAAGGTTGTCATCTGAACTAGTCAGATGCTTAACTGAGAATCAATCACAGTCAGCCAACAAGACATTGCAGCAGTCTTGCCCGAAAACGGCAACTAGACATTCGGTTTTGGCGACTGCAGCCTTGGTTTAAGGAGCCATTTGACACCTAGCTTATATAGCTGAGTTTCTAACACTGTTCAGTGATACACTGTCTCTAAATATGGAGGTTCTATTAGGCCATTATAACAGCCACTGGTGGTAAAGGTAAAGGTACCCCTGACCGTTAGGTCAAGTCGTGGACGACTCTGGGGTTGAGCACTCATCTCGCTCCATAGGCCGAGGGAGCCGCCGTTTGTCCGCAGACAGCTTCCGGGTCATGTGGCCAGCATGACTAAGCCGCTTCTGGCGAACCAGAGCAGCGCACGGAAACGCCGTTTACCTTCCCTCCAGAGTGGTACCTATTTATCTACTTGCACTTTGACATGCTTTCAAACTGCTAGGTGGGCAGGAGCAGGGACCGAGCAACGGGAGCTCACCCCATTGCGGGGGATTCAAACTGCCAACCTTCTGATCGGCAAGCCCTAGGCTCAGTGGTTTAGACCACAGCACCACCTGCATCCCTGGTGGACTTATTCTCAAAAACTGAAAAAAGAAAGCTAAGGCAGCCCTGAGATCTATGGATGAAGGGTGGTATGCAAATATAATATTAAAAACAAAACAAATAAAAATAAAAGCAAAAAAGCTCCTCAGACGGAGGAGGCAGGAACCGTTAGTTGCAATACCATATTTTGGGCTCCTCACAGTGGTTCTGCCAAATTGATGCAGAGAGCAGGCCATGGTGTTGCAGCAAACAAGCCAATGTTGAAATGTTCAATGAAAAGAGGTTGAGAGAACATGGGTATCCAATAATAGTCATGAGGTGCACATTGCTAATGAGGTGTTAAGGAAAATCACACCACTGAACTGGCAGAAGTCTTCCATCAGCAACCCTGCTGAAGTGATAATCCAGCTTTTGGCTGCAATCCTGCACATAATTAGGCTTCTTATATTCCAGTATCTTCAATGCGAATCAAGCAACCTAAGTCTGCGCAGGATGGCAGCAAGGGTTTTCTTATTCCCCACCCCCCGCCCCGGTGCAGAAAAATGTTCTCTTCATCTGGATTAACTCATTCAAAACTTAGAAGTCAACTGGGATTTGAGAAAGCAGGCAAACCCTCCTCTCTTTCTCCCCCTCCCAGTCTATGAAGATACCAAGATTATGATTATGATTATTTTTAAAGTACATGCATACTTATTTCTCATGTTGACAGGGCTGAAATAATCTGTTTAACTATTATGGCTGTGAAATGTCAAACATGCTTTGGTTTCTCAGAGCACGGTGTAGTCAAAAAGTTAAGCATATCTAAATCCCTTTCCTTTCAATGGGCAGTTAAGCACATCCCCAAATCCCCCCCCCCTGTTGGAGTCAGTAGGCCTTTAAAAGTGCTTAGCTGCAGCTGGATCATGCCCTGGTTTAAATGTGTGTTTAAAACTAATGCGGTTTGGCACATATCATGACTAATACCGGAAAGATCCATGGCTAATCTAGGCCCTGACATTGACCCATCAGAGTCGATTGAGGTTGGGTTTCCTTCTTCATTGACTTCAAAAGCATCAATACCCTCCAATATTTGTCAGAGAAGGGATGGCAGCTGCAGAGGCAAATTCAGAGGTGCAGGGTTGGGGTTAGGGGGGAAAAAAGAAATGCCACAAACCTGGAAGTGACTGTTCCAGTCTGAGAACGTTCTTTGGAACCAGAACGTCCGACGTGGCTTCCGATTGGCTGCAGGAGCTTCCTGCAGCCAATCGGAAGCCGCGCCTTGGTTTCTAAACGTTTTGGAAGTCAAACTGACTTCCGGAACGGATTCCGTTCGACTTCCAAGGTACCACTGTAATTTTAGGCAATTATAATAATTGGGGATGCACTGCAACAGTCAACGCAGAACCCCCACACAAGAGCGACTGGAGGGATAAACTGCAATTAATGTCCTCTGCTACTTATTAAAACCCACCCCACAAGTTGCACATGAAGCACTACAGGAGTGTGGCGAGATGGGCCTCGGGATCCCTTCCCACTTGACGATGCTCTGATTCTAACCCTAACGCCGGGGAGGATGGATTCCAAACCCTCAGTGTTAAACAGCGCCAAGGACACATTTCAATCAGAGCCGTTGAAATGTTCCACCCTGAAGCACTGCCTCGCTCTTCCTTCTTTGAGAGCGCTTAAATGCCATAACAATTTGTATATGCAAAGCGAGAGGTTATTGAAGAGCCCATTGTGTAAGAGCCTCCTATCCCAAGGCAAAACTGGCATTTACACTCTCATTACATCCACTTCACACTCCGCACTTAATCCTCACCTGTATGTGCTCAGGTGCTTCTAAGGCAAGATATGATGTTAAATTAGAAATTAATATTTTAATAAATGGCCACTGATTACGAAACTTTTGAATGCTAATAAATAACTGGAAGAGATCTTGCGTAACTAAGAACAAGCTGAGTAGCTGATTCCATCCCGTTTCACTTTCGGCACATCTCAGTCACAGATTTGTTCCATTACGTCCAACCCCTTGCATACCATTGCATCGTGACCCATTGTACACATTGTGTAAACACTGTGTGCACTTTTCACGTAAATCTGCACACTTTTTTCAGTGCATTTGCCAGTAAAAAAATGACACTTTATATACATCTTTTATGCAACATACGTATTTCCGTGTGCATCAGAAAATGTGTTCCAAAATCCAAAGACCAGAAGTCGTGTTCCAATCCGCTAGCAAGTTTGAAAGCAGAGCAAATGTATTCTTTCCCCCATCCCTGTGTTTAACCTTTTTTTTTTACGACTTCCAAGTAGGTGCAGTCTATCAGTCAGTTTGGGATTTGATTCACTTAGTCCTGAAGCTACAATTAAAATTCACTATTTCCCACCCACCCCCTCCAAATGATGCTACTTTTCAGCAGCCGAGGCAATCTTTGAAGCATGGAAAGAAAAAAGAGGTGTTGTAGCAGGTGTTATGGTCAAAACGAGTGAAATATTACTTGCAATCGGATTACAGCGGGCAAGTCCCAGCAAGCTTTATTATATATTTTCAACACCAGCATGCAAAACATCATTTCTCACTCACGCTTTTCAAAAATAAACAGAACTCCTGGCTTGCCCCACCCAACTTGCACACGCGTAACTAGATACCAACAAATACTTCTGTCGTGGGGAAATCCCCGATTTTGCTGATGCCACCATGAGAATTCTTGAAGTTACCAGCCGGCAGTAATCCTATACAGTACTGTCTCACAATAAAATCCCCTTTGCATCCAACCGTCCCAGAATCAGACTCAACAGCCGACGAATACCACCGTTTTGGGAACAGAGGGATAAAACAATGGATGCCCGCCAACAAAGCAAAACACACAAACACACACGGTTTATCCTATGTACGCATAGGTGGATGAAAGCTGTGTTATGTCCAAGCGGGGGAGAGTAGCAGCGTGAAGAAGCTTGGTGAACAACAGGACGAGAAGATGGCGATGGTCGGAATGTGGCATTTGGAATTAAGAAGATCGACCTCATCCACACAGAGACACTGTTTATTATAATTTAGCCTGTTTGCTGGCATATATCAGCGGCTGTGGAAATATTGGAAAGAATTTTGAAAAGCAATTGATGGAGGTGATCAAGGAAGCTCCGGCGTCCGAGGCATGGGAAGTCCATATATTAAAAAGTTATTATAATAATTAGGCATAATTGGAATGTTTCTTTTAATTGGGAATTGTATAATTAATTTGGATTGTAATTTGAAATCTAATTGGGAATAATCTCATTGTGATGTGTTGTGATTTGTATTGGAAAATTCAATAAATAGATTAAAAAAAAAAAAAGAAAGCTGTGTTATGTCAGGATTCATCCCTAAGGACCGTTGGTGCAGGTCGAAAATTCACACAGGGCTACCTGTTTCCTGAAGATCTGCAGAACAAGGCCTTCTGGTTGTTCTACCACCTGCACAGATGCCAAGATGGCACCCAGACTTCGAAATCCCTTCTCCACTTGAGATAGGGCAGGAACCATCTGCGGCATCATTTCAAGGTCTATTAAGGACTCGCTTTGTCCACCTTTGCCGACTTTTCAATACCGGGCTTTCAGTGCCAACCTCCCCTCAGAAAACATTTGAGAGGCATTCCTGCTCGCTGCCTGTTTACATTGGCTTGGCCCTTCCTTCACTGAGCACCAGGGTGGATAAAAATCAATGATTTTTTTTAAAGTCAGATTTTTTAAAATTTAAATTGGATTTTTAAAATAAAATGCTTTTGGAGGAAAAATCTTTCTAAAGATAGTTTTCTGTTTAAGTTACCATACATTATAGTCCAAAGGCTATTCATCAGGAAATAAGGATTTGTTTTAAGTTTTTCATGTGTGCTAAAACTCAGTGCAAGTTTTTTTATAAACAAAAAACAAAAAACAAAGAACTGTTTAACCACATCAGTTAACAAACATGGAACATATGCTATAACGTTACTGTTTTAGTTAAATGAATTCTTTAAATTGTTATTAAGGAAATGATTATTTTTCTCCTTCCAACGAAGTACAGTAGAAAAGTTGTCCAAATATAAACAGTTGACTTATTAAACCTCACAATAATTTCATAATTAGCTGCCTACGTATTTCTAATAGTATAAGCAAATCAGAAATTTTTGATATAGCTGTAAAAACTACTCTGAAAATTTATTATTCCAAAAATGAAACCTTCATCTGGTTGTAAATATTAATAATAATAATAATAATAATAATTTATTTGTACCCCGCCCATCTGGCTGTGTCTCCCCAGTCACTCCCCATTAAGCTTATACCAGCAAGAATAAGTCTTTCTGTAAAAAAAAAAAATTTACCGGTAAATAAATTCTTACTGACTCGTGATTTAAATCAAGTCTTACTGACTAGTGATTTAAATCAATTTGATTTAAATCAAATCCACCCTGCTGAGCACACCCCCTTAAACATGGCCACGTTTCCTTGGATGCCAGGACTGGTCACCCAGCCCTCTTATCCAGTCTGAACAGAGGAGAGAGGGGCAAAGGGTTTTGCTGTGCAATTGGCATTAGTGTGACTAGATTTCTATACCGCCTTTCATTCAAAGATCATGGGACAGTTTACAGCATAAAAGCACAGAATATGTAACATAACAACAAACGAACCAACAAAAGCAATACCCTCCCAGTATAGAAGTCTTCCACCCGCTCCCCGCTGACTGGGTAAGGGGGTTGATAATAGGCAGCCGCCTCATCGTCTCTTTGGATGTGGCAGCCATTTTGTACCGTAACTGGGGAGACCACACTTCCTCAGAATCTGGGGAGACCACACTTCCTCAGAATCCCAAAAAGGCTGGCAACTCCAGTCGTAATTTGATGGGGGGGGGCGTTAACAAAACCCATCACACACGTCCATCGAACACATAATGGGTCTACACGAGCTATCCCCCTGCTCACCAGCAATACATCAGCCAAACCCCCTGATGAGCATGTGTTCAGTTGCAAAGAGAATGGGGCGCATTGGAGCCTAGATGCACGATGCACGAAGAAGAAGAAGAGTTTGGATTTGATATCCCGCTTTATCACTACCTGAAGGAGTCTCAAAGCGGTTAACATTCTCCTTTCCCTTCCTCCCCCAGAACAAAAACTCTGTGAGGTGAGTGGGGCTGAGAGACTTCAAAGAAGTGTGACTAGCCCAAGGTCACCCAGCAGCTGCATGTGGAGGAGCGGGGAAGCGAACCCGGTTCACCATATTACAAGTCCACTGCTCTTAACCACTATACCACGCTGGATTCTGGGCCCTTTCACCTGCCTTCATGCATTGGGGGGTGGGGGGTGGAAATCTCCCTATAATCCGGAGCAAGCAGATTCTCACTGCTGAATTTTTACGTGTGCTGTACAAATTCCAAAGGCAACTTCCATTAGAAGCAGGATAGCCACGTGCCAGTTCAGGCAGAGCTGCAAGGCCTAGAACTCTTGCACAACTGGCCTGTTCCTTGTTATCACCCTGAAACAATCCATCCAACAGGGTTGCGGCGGGTCATACTGCAGTCCTGGATAATGGTACTGAAGAGGGCTCCGGCACAACAGATGCTGTCTGTGGTGAAGATGGAGGGAGAGAGAGGGGGGCAGAGTAGCAAACAAGGAAGGCACAGGCAAAAGAGGTGAGTGGCATTAAGGACAGCACTGCAGCCATCTTCTCTGTTATTACTGCTAGTATATAACACAGCACAGCCCCTGAGAGCCATGTTCTAAGCAACATTTCTCCTCCACAGTGGAATACCTGTGAAGTGTGTTAACTGAGATGTGCAATGCCCACAGAGGCTCTGGGAGGAAAAGACTGCTGCACAGAAGCAGGCTACAATCCGCTGCTTTCCCCTTCTTGCTTCGCTCCTGCAAAATCCACACAAATTCTGCCCTCTTGCACATAACATAATGCAACATTTCTCCCTCCATGTGCATTGCAACTGGGTTTTGTCAAGGCTTCATGGAATGAGAGTTGAGTCCCAAATAAGACTATGCATCCTTCTGACCAAAAAATGCCAGCTTGGCTCTTAATCAGCTCTGATTAGCCATAATATAAACAGTGTACAAAAATCACACCATATTGCCCAAGTTCCAACGGCCCACCAGGAAACGATAGTCATAATATGCGAATAATAATGCTGATCTACTATTCAGGATTGTTGTGAGGATTACAAGCAGCTTACAAATGTGTATGAATCATAGAATCATACAGTTGGAAGGGACCCCGAGGGTCATCTAGTCCAACCCCCTGCAATGCAGGAATCTCAACTAAAGCATCCATGACAGGTGGCCATCCAACCTGCTCTCCAAGGAAGAAGAGACCACAACCTCCCAAGGGAGACCGTTTCCACTGTCAAACAGCTCTTACCATCAGCAGGTTCTTCCGGATGTTTAGTCAGAATCTCCTTCCTTGTAACTTGAATCCATTGGTTCAAGTCCTACCCTCCAGAGCAGGAGAAAACAAGCTTGCTCCATCCTCCACGCGACGGTACTTGAGATATTTGAAGATGGCTATCCTATCTCCTCTCTGTCTCCTCTTTTCCAGGCTAAACATACCCAGCTCCTTCGAGCGTTCCTCATAAGGCCTGGTTTCCAGAACCTTGATCACCTTGGTCACCCTCCTCTGAACACATTCCACCTTGTCAGCAATTGTCAACAAAAATTGTGGTACCCAGAACTGGACACAGTATTCCAGGTGTGGTCTGACCAAGGCAGAATAGAGTGGTACTATTATGTTATGGAGCCAACAGGATGGCGTGCCGAAGCCAGGTATCAGTACCGGGATCAAGAGAAGCCGAAGTCAGGAGCAGTCCGAGTCAGGAGCCAGCCGAGGTCAGGTATCAGTACCGGGGGTCAAGAGAAGCCGAAGTCATGAGCAGTTCAAGTCAGGAACCAGCCAGAGTCAGGTACACAGGAACCAGGAACAGGATGAGCAGGCACAACTACATGCTTCAGCACAGCAGTTGCAGGTGCTAGTGAGGGAAGCAGCCAACCTTCCTTAAGTAGCCAGCTCATCACCACGCCTTTTACGAGCTGCAACTGCCTCCAATTGCTCCCTCCGTTTCTCAGCTCTACGCTCTACAGCTGAGCTGGGAGGAGGGGAGGGGGCCCTCCGGCTCCTCTCCTCACAAGGGCCTGATTTTGGCTCAACTTCTTCCTCCTCCTGTCCTGGCCTTCCCTCTTCCCCATCTGCTTCTTCCTCTTCTGAGGAGTGTTGCCACCAGTCTTCTTCAGGTAAGAATCCCTCCATTCCTCTGGACTCTTCCGTGGTTGCCGCCTCGCCTAGGGGGGCTTGCCACCACTCCTGCTCATCTGGTGCAACCCTGACATATTATTTTCCTTGATCTCTAGACACTAGACTTCTGTTGATGCAGCCTAGAATAGCATTAGCTTTTTTTACTGCTGCATCACACTCATGACACATGTTAAGCTTGTGGTCCACCAAGACCCCTAGATCATTTCCACATGCACTAATGGCAAGCCATGTGTTCCCCATCTTATGAAGCACTGTGATTGCTATACGAATATCTTTATTTTGACTTCAGTTACACTTACAATCCCATCCTTCCCTCCCAAGGTGCTGATGTCAACATATATGGAGTTTTATTCACATTTCATCCTCACAACAGCCCTGCAATGTAGACTAGACCAAGAGATAGTGACTGGTTCAACGTCCACCAGTGGGGCTCATGGCAGAGGAGGGAACCGAATGTGTGCCTTCCCAATTCCAGCCTGTTACACTAACCACTAAACCACACCATCCTGTTTGTTTGCCTGTTTTTAAGCCCCAGATGAAAGCAGATTTATTTCCTAGGTTCAATGAATTAAACCCTCTTTTTTTTCTTGTGCTGCTGCTGTTTAACAATTTTTTTTTTAACATCCATTTGTGTCACGTTATTGATTAACTCTTGTTATTTTAAATAATAATGTAAGCTGCCCAGAGGGCTGTTGTCTAAAGGAAGAAGTACAAATATTTCATTGTGGAAATAAATAACCCCCACATATTTTTATTAGTATGATTAATACCTACAAACATCTGGGCCCTGCACTCACAATATATGGATTTGATGGGGCACTTTGCCCATGCAGAACCACTGACTAAATGGGGGGGGGGGTTGTCTTCATTTTTGAACCACTATTCAAATATTTAGTTTCACTGTACACTAAGGACGGCCAACACTGAATAATCATTACTTGGTTTTATTTATTACCTGCCCTTCACCGTAAGGTCCCAGGGCGTGTCACAACAATGCAAAATATAGCAATAAAAACATTTCGTGACGACAATCTCAAACTGAGTGGGCCCTAAAACTATCACCCTCAAGTTGTGAAGTGCCCTGAGATCTACAGGTATAACAGTGGTATACAATTTTAATAAATAATACAGTCAAACCTCGGGTTGCGCTCGTTGCGGGTTGCGCGTTTTCAGGATACGAACGCGCCGAACCCAGAAGTACCAGAACGGGTTACTTCCAGGTTTCGGCGCTCGCGCATGCGCAGCACTAAATCGCTCTTTGTGCATGTGCAGAAGCGCCGAATTGCGTCACGCGCGTGCGCAGACACAGCAGCGTGGGTTGCGAAAGCGCCTCCTGCACGGATTGCGTTCGCAACCCGAGCGTCCACTGTAATAATAATAAGAGGTGTGTCTTCAGCATATGAGGAAGGCTATATAGTGAAGGTGCCAGACACACCTCCGTGGGGAGGGAATTCCACAAAGAAGGTCCTCTCCTGGCCCACCAGCAACCCCCCAGCTTCAGGTGTGTGTGTGGGTGTGTGGGTGTGTGGGTGTGTGTAACTACCAGGAGGCCAGCCTCTGTCAATTTTAACACCTGAGGAGGTCTGTAGGGACAGTGCCAACTGTCAGGTTTTGTGCAATCCACACCAAGAGATGAGTTTCAAGAGCCCTTTGCCTGTCTCTTATGCAGGAGTCACTGTATGGAGCAATCCACACTAGCAGGCAAGAGGTTGAAGAGCCCTTGGCCTGTGTCTTTCCCTTATGCAGGACTTTAACCCAGGGGTGGGTTAAGAGTTGCCTTTGCACATGCCTAATTCTGCACAGGATGGTGGTGGTGGTGGGACGACGACTTTACAACAACCATAGACGTCCAGTGAATTTTGTCCTCCTATTACAGAAATGTGTTGAGGCTAACCGTTTGTCTCCAGCTAAGTGAGTTAGTGGCTGGAATGAGTTCTCATGACAAATGCAGTTAAGTTGACAAACTTTTTTTTAAAAAAGGAACACACTCAAAATGTTTGCTGGTGCCTTCATTTCCCTGCAAAAGCCGCTATGCATAATCTCTGAAACTTCTGCTTTTCCCAACCTCCCTCTTTAAAGAGATCGGGGCAACATGCACGGTGCTCCTTGCTCTTTTGATGCTCTGCAACAGTCCTGCGAGGTAGGCTCAGACGGCATCAAAGTCACCCACGAGCTTTATAACTGAGCCAGGATTTGAACCTGGGTCTGCCAGGTTTCAACCGGGCAATCTTACCACTTCACCACCACCGGTACAGCACAATCCTAACCACATCCATGCAGAAGCAAGTCTTGTTGAAATGAACAAGGTTTCATCCCAGCCAGACTCTGCCTCTGCTAATGTTTCAATGCATCTTCTCAGGGACAGTGTGTGTGTGTGTGTGTGTGTGCGCGCGCAGCTTTTTCAAGGAAACAGTCTCAGTTCAGCTGTTGCTGAACAGTTGATCTTTTCCCCCTTTCTAAATCCAGCAGCCCTCTCTCTCTCTGCAAGTCTCTTATACCAACAGCAACCTGAGCAATCGCTCATAAAGTTAAGAGCCAGGGCAGCTTTTGTGTGTGTGTGTGTGTAATAAAGAAAAAAAAGCACTTGCTAAACGCTGAAGGAAGTTCAATGCCTTGTGCCTGCGGAGAATAAGCCTGGATTGAAGCTGGTTCAGAGATTTTGACAGTACACAAAAGCCAACAGAGGATGCTGCAAAATAAATGTGGTTGTTTGATAGCAATGAAAGGAACAAGCACTATGCAATGAGACAGAAAGGAGCAGCCAGCTACACAAGCAATTTCTTTGAAAGAAGGTGACCGGGGGGGTGCCCTGGGTGCAGAGACATTATTATTATTATTATTATTATTATTATTATGTATTCCTATTTCCGTGCCTTTGTGCTCCCTTACACTTGCATTCCTTTTAATTGGATGTGGGACGGTCGGAGGGAACAAATTTCTCCCAACAACAAAGCCAGAAGCTGGAACAGAGAGAAAGCGAAGGAGAAAGGATCCACAAAAGCAGGCAACAATTGCAGCTTAATCTCTTAACAGGATCGGTGGGTAGTTAAAGGAGAGTCTTTGTTTGCACCTTATATTTCCTTGCTCCCTCCCCTCCCTTAAAAAAAATCACAAGGCGGCATCCCTAGGGGCTGCAACCCTATACCCCCAGTTACCTGGGAGAAAGTCCCATTGAATTGGGATGGGGGTAGGGCTTGCTTCTGAACAAACATTGCACACCATCCGGCCGTAAAAGAAAGTTTGTAAAATAGATCTCAAAACACACTGAAACTGCAGGGGGGGGGAGAGAGGTTTGCACCTTTCCAGGCAACGTTTACCAACAAGTTACAGCACCATCTGGAAAACCCATTACTTTAGATTTGTTTTAACTGGATGTTTCTCTCCACCCCTTTCTATAATGGGAGTTTTACCCATGCTGAACAATAAATGCACAAACGGGGGGGGGGGGTTGGTTGGTTTTAGGAACTTGGAAGCAAAGCTCACAAGATCCTTTGCCTTAGCTGCTAAAATCATTAGCTGCAGAAGCGTCAGGGGGTCTCTTATGCCTTCCCACCCCCCACTATGGGCTGCTGGGGGTGGGGGGAGAGAAGGAATGACCTGCCAGCTGCCGTCCCCCCCCCCAAATAAAAAAGACCTTCCCCTTCCTAGCCTCCCTGCCAAATGTTTTTGGGTGTTTTTCAAAAAAATGCTTCTAAGGATGCAATCCAATATACACACTTAAACTGGGAGTTAAGACCCACTGAATACCACAGGGCTTGACTTCTGAGTACATATAAGGTTGCACTATCACACTATCATTTGCAACACACACACACACACACACACACACTGATTGGGGGGGGGAGTGCACTCTGCACTAGCTCAGTGGCAAGTGGCATCTATTCCGGGTTTGCTCCAGGAGTGTATTAGTCCTGCCAAGGCTAGGCAGATGTATGCCCTATCCTCCCGTCTACAGATACATACATCCGTAATTTTATTTGTTTGCCGCCTTTCCACAGTTCAAACCACGCTCGAGGCGGCTTACAACCTGAAAAACCCCGCATAACTACAACATAACCGAAGCAATAATAAACGATAAGTAAAACATTACAAACCACACAATTTCCACATAAATCACTACCATACGTGACAGACACACGCACTTATCTATGGAGAGCGCGGGATCATTGTGATCCATTGCGGGAGGCGGGGAATCAGCCGCGGGGCATCTTCCTATCACCGCCTCTCCACTCACAAATCCCCTTTGTGCGCGGTCCCGGCGAGGAATCTCCGGCAAAGGAATCCCACCGGCTCGCCCCAGGAGCCGCAGCCGGGGCAGCCTCCCCGCTTCCACATCCGCGGAACTCCCCGCCCCGGCGAGTTCCCAGCTTCGGAAGATGCAAAAAAAAAAAAAAAAAAAAAAAAAAGGCGCCCCTCTCTCTCCAGCAGCTCCCGGGACGCAGCAACGAGCGAGGATTGCAAAGCAGAAGCGGCTGGTTCTCACGTCTCTCTCCCCACCCACAAAACCTCCTTTGGCAACGCAGAAATGCGCTTCTTCGGTCGTCTTTTTCTGCAAGCGGGCGAGACATCCACTGGTCCCCGCTGCTTCCCCAGCTCCTCGCGCCCGCCCGCGGCAGAAATGCTCCCTTCCCCAGCGAGATCGCCGCTCGACTCCAGCGTTAGCAGGTGAAAACCAGCTCTCCGGCTACCCCCGACAGCATCCAATAACCCCCCCCCCTTCCGACCGCGTTTGAAATAAGCCGCTCAAAGCCCCACACAATAAATAAGAGATTTTTTTTAAAGGGGGGGGGACCAATTGCAACACCCGCCGCCGCTCTGCACCTTGCACTGCCTAAACTGGGGATCCCCCGTTTGCAACGAGGAAAGCACACGCGCGCCAAACGCAGGAGAAGGCAGAGACCTAGGAAGCAAGTTAGCAACCCGGTAGAACTGCTTTAAAAATAAAATCGGGAGCAAGGGAAAGAATATTCTCTCTTTTTTTTTTCCGGGCAGGGGAAGAGATACAACAAGCACGAACTTTTCCCTTTCTCTCTCTCTCTTTTTGCAACTTGAAAGCAAATAGATATCTCGATGCAAACCAACCCACTCGGAACACGTTGTGGGGAGAGACAACCAGACGGTCCGCGTTAGCGCGGGTCTCCGGCGCTTCCCACGCTAGCAAGCGGCAGCCGGAGAGAGGCTGGGCTTTTTGCAAACAGTGGCAAGTTTGCAACAAAAAGATGGGACGGGGTTGGCTGGCTGGGTGTGAAAGTTTCGCATGCAACTCTCTCCCCACGCTGACTCCATCGCGGATCCCCCTCTCCAACCCATTCATACAGGCAAATTAAAAGCAAGGCGCCTGTTTTCAAGGAAATAAATAAAGCCCAGCTCACGCACCCTTCCAAGAGGCCGATCAGCTCCGGAGCTTCGCAGCTTCCCTTCTGCATAACGTATCCATGGACGGGGGCGGAAGACGGGGAGCCAAGAGCCGGCGCCGCCGCCGCCGCCGCTGCTTTCTCTCGCCTTCCTGGCGCAGCGCGCAGCGCGGGACTGGTGCCGAGTGGAGAAGCGCTCTCGGTAGCAACTCCTAACTCGGGGGGTGGGGGTAGGTGGGGGGTGCTGGGAGGGGAGGAAAGGGGGCGATTCCCAACCCGCGGCGCCGACGATCGCAGCGCAGCCTACCGGGAAGCAGAGCGCGCCAGCGGCTGCAGCCAATGCGGGGAGCCGCGTCTCCTTCGCTCGCCAGCCCAGCAGGGAGAGAGCGCGAGGCGCGGCGACGCGAAAGAAAAGGCTTGCTGAATGCACAACGCCGGGGATGCTGGGGGGACGGGGGGTGGGGGGGAGCGCACACTCACGTGCACACACAACCCCTTGCACACGCAGACGCGCTGCAACCGAGCCCGGCTTCTGCACCGCCGCCTGAAATGCGCCTGCAAAATATATATATATATATATATATCTTCCCTGCTGCTCCTGCCTCTTCGCCGCTTGCAACAGAGAAGGAGGCAAGCTCCGGCGTGGCTCTTCGCGCTTGTGGCAGGCAGGCAGGCATTCATGCATGGCATCATGCATGCTGTGAAGTAAGTCCCATCGCACGCGGCGTCTGGTAGCAAACAAGGATCCCCCACTTTTTTGGCGGCGGCGGGGGGGGGGAGGTTTAATGATTCCCTTCCTCCACGCAACTCAAGGAGGCACCGGTGGTCTCCGCCACTCGGGCGCTCCGTTTTGCGATGCTCACAACCGCCCTCTCAGTTAGAGGTAAAGGTAAAGGGACCCCTGACCATTAGGTCCAGTTGCGGACGACTCGGGTTGCAGCGCTCATCTCGCTTTATTGGCCGAGGGAGCCAGCGTACAGCTTTCGGGTCATGTGCCCAGCATGACTAAGCCACTTCAAGCGAACCAGAGCAGTGCACGGAAACGCCGTTTACCTTCCTGCCGGAGCAGTACCTATTTATCTACTTGCACTGCATGCTTTCAAACTGCTAGGTGGGCAGGAGCTGGGACTGAACAACAGGAGCTCACCCCGTCACGGGGATTTGAACCGCTGACCTTCTGATCGGCAAGCCCTAGGCTCTGGTTTAACCCACAGCGCCACCCGCATCCCGCCCTCTCGGGTAGGTTAGGGCAAAGAGCAGGCACCCCTAAACTCGGCCCTCCAGATGTTTTGGGACTAAAATTCCCGTCATCCCTGACCACTGGTCCTGTTAGCTGGGGATGATGGGAGTTGTAATCCCAAAACATCTGGAGGGCCGAGTTTGGGGGTGCCTGGCAAAGAGGGTCATGGTCATCCGGATTTGAACCCTAGCCTAACCGGTCTTAACACTGCGGAGGCTGGTTGGTTAGGGCAAGTGGGGCAACTCAGGTGGGTCTCAGCCCTAGCCTGCTTGCCTTCCTGCTTACTTGCCATGCCAGTGGTTGATAGCGGTACCTGTCAGCTTCCTCCTTCTGACTCTCAGTGTTGCCCCTGGCAGCGGAGAGGATAGGGACAAAACCAGAATGAGTTGGCTCCGCCTATCACTGGATCTGGCTCCACCCACTGTGGGCTCCCTGCATTCCACCTAGCCAATCTCAATGGGCACCAGCCACCGCTGCAACTCTACCAAGCGCCATAAAGGTAAAGGGACCCCTGACCATTAGGTCCAGTTGCGGATGACTCTGGGGTTGCGGCGCTCATCTCGCTTTATTGGCTGAGGGAGCCGGCGTACAGCTTCCGGGTCATGTGGCCAGCATGACTAAGCCGCTTCTGGCGAACCAGAGCAGCGGATGGAAACGGTGTTTACTTTCCCGCTGCAACGGTACCTATTTATCTACTTGCACTTTGACGTGCTTTCGAACTGCTAGGTGGGCAGGAGCTGGGACTGAGCAACGGGAGCTCACCCCGTCGCAGGGATTCGAACCGCCGAACTGATCGGCAAGCCCTAGGCTCTGTGGTTTAACCCACAGCGCCACCAGCGTCCCATAGAGGGCGCCAAAGCGGTGTAAGTGTAGGTTGACACTCCAGATGTTTTGGAACTACAACTCCCATCATCCCTAGCTAGCAGGACCAGTGGTCAGGGATGATGGGAGTTGTAGTCCCAAAACATCTGGAGTGTCAAGGTTAGCCATCACTGGCCTAGGACCTGGGAGACCAGAGTTCAAATCCCAAGGCAACTCCCTGCGGTGACCTTGTGCCAGCCACTGCCTCTCAGCCTAACCTACCTCACAGGGTTGTCATGGGGGTTAAAGGAGAGAGGAGAGCCAGGTGCACCGCGGAGAAAGAAGGTGGGAAATAACTTTCAGAAATTTAACCTGTAAGACAAGTATATTCCCTGCTCCCCCTAAAAAATGCACTTTATCCCCAATATGTATCATATCCTACCGTGTATATATATGTGTGTGTGTGTGTGTGTGTGTGTGTGTGTATGTATATGTATATGTATGTATGTGTATGTATATATATATATATATATATATATATATATATATACATATTATTATTATTATTATTATTATTATTATATCATATATCTTTGTCCTATAAGGGGTGAGATATGCCCTACCTCCTGTTTTCCCCTAGTGCTCTGATACGCACCCTGGCAACACTCACAACACTGGAGTGGTCCTGGGTAATCTCATATTGGAAGGCATTATCTCTATTTCAAACTTTAGGGACAAATCTCTCTCTCTCTCTCTCTCTCTCTCTCTCTCTCTCTCTCTCTCTCTCTCTCTCTCTCTCTCTGTGTGTGTGTGTGTGTGTGTGTGTGCAAGAAAATGTTTCAGTAGCCTAGCAAAATTCCAACTCTGTCTTAAAATTGGCTTTGGATTAAATCTAAGGACACACAGTGCCTACTCCACAAAAAAAGGAAGGAAAGAAACACATAAACACATTTTCAGGTAGGAAAATAGGAAGTTGCCTTATACCAGGCATCCCCAAACTGCGGCCCTCCAGATGTTTTGGCCTACAACTCCCATGATCCCTAGCTAACAGGACCAGTGGTCAGGGATGATGGGAATTGTAGTCCAAAACATCTGGAGGGCCGATGTTTGGGGATGCCTGCCTTATACTGAGTCAGATTATTGGTCCATCGAGCTCTGTGCTGTCTACACTGACCGGAAGCAATACTTTATAGAGTTTTAGGCAAGAGTCCTTTCCACCCTTACCTAGAGATGTCAGAGATCGAACCAGGGACTTTCTGCCTCCAAGGAAGATGCTCAGGTTTTGTGTCCTGGCCATAAATCCACATCAAGCTTTCTCTGGATGAAAGGAATTTCAGCAGATTTACTACTGCAAGTCTCTCTCAACTTCCAGCAAAATTCACCAGGCTTTTCCCCACAGAGTCTCTTCATATGTGGATTTGGGCCAAATTTTGGTGGCAAGTACTTCTTTATGAATACCTACAGTGCTTCTCAATAAGTCCAGGTGTGCTTTTGGGATTCGCATCTCATCCTCCCGCCAACAACCATGGAAGGTAGCTTGGCAGAGCCATACCAGAGGTTTGGGCATAAAGCCAAGCTGTGGTTTGGCATTATGGGAATGAAGGTCATTGGCTCCTCCTTCTCTCCCCTCCTCCTTCCCTTCCTGTTTTGTGGCAGCTTTGTGGTTCACCATTACCTCTGGACCAGCAAGTTATACCTTCCGATCAGCAAGCCCTAGGCTCAGTGGTTTAACCCACAGTGCCACCCGCGTCCCTGTTTTGTTTTGTTTTGTTTTGTTTTGTTTTGTTTTGTTAGCAATGCTTAAATGTTATTTATAGATTTTCCAAATGTAAAAGTAATCCCAGTAATACATTTTTCCAATTTGCATTCGGTAAGTAATAGTGTGTTTGAGCATGCAGAGTACATTTCTTTCGCCCAATGTGTGCAGAATCTAAACATCTTGGATTGGGGGAAAGTAAAAGATGGAGGGCATTATGTTCAAACAGGCCTGAATCCCAAATACTGAATCCTCTATATATATGGCGCTCAAATAAGTACTTTTTGGTTAGGGCAAGCATCTCAGTTGAATTAGTACCGAGAAAGCTTGCTTCTACACATCACATGATGAGACCTCCAGGAATGTTTCCAGCCAGTGCTGGAACACACTTGGAAAGTTTCCAGCTCTAGTTTATGCTTACTGCTTTTTGTACCGGGTAAGAATCTGCCTGTTTTGCTCAGAGAGGTAATCTCCATGCCGTCATCCTCTGTGGGACTGTCTCCCTACCTGCCTTTTCTCAGCTGAATCTTTTATTTTTATTATTTGTCTTTTATAATTACTCACTTTGGCTTGCTTGGGATAAAAGTGGAACAAAAATGTTTTCTTTGCAGCAAATTTTGAAACTGGCAAAATAGTTTTTAGTGCAAGCGTTTCCTAAGCAAAGAAATGCCTGAATCTTTCCCTGCCGCCACCGGCTACCAAATCTGAAAACAAAACAACAACCCCCTCCCCTCCAAACTTTCCTTGGTCTCATTTTTTTCATTTGAATTATTGTCCTCCGATCTGTCCTATAGCAACACTGTTGTAGAGATCAGAGCGGAAGTTACACCGTTGGAGAATGTTATGGCAAATTTCAGAATTGTGGTGAATGTTGACATTTACTGGCCATTATTATTATTTCTTTTAAAGAAGGCCCAGTGGGAAATTTCCAAAAATGTGTCATGAAACACTTTTTTGACATTTCGGTGCAGTAGCACTGAAAAATGTCCTTTAGCAATAAGCACTAGAGAGAGAGATTTGGATATTTACTGGTAAATGTCAGTATTTTATTGTTCATGTTCAAATGATTTAAAAAAAAAAACACATTTCCTTCTGGGTGTCTTTAAAACTTACTGATAAATACCAACATTCACATTTCTGACACTGATTGCAATCCATTTTTTTATTGGGGGGGGCGGCGGGTTCAATGCAGCATGTGGCTTTACCTCATTCTTCTATTCCCCCCTCCCCCTTGAATTCTGTAATCAGTTCAAGGTCACCCATTCCAAATTCTGCAGTATATCAGCTTGTGGGTTGTTGTGACACCCACAGATCGCTTCAGCAAGGGAGCCAAGCTGAGATTCAGAAGCTCTGGAGCAAACCTTGCTTTCAACCACACTGTGATACAAACCAGCTGCCAGTCAGAGCATTTTGGCCTCTAGATTTAGGGAGCAAAATCATAGAATTGTAGAGGTGGAAGGGACCCCAAGGGTCATCTAGTCCAACCCCCTGAAATGCTGGAATCTCAGCTAAAGCATCCATGGCAGATGGCCATCCAACCTTTGCTTAAAAACATCCAAGGAAGGAGAGTCCACCACCTCCCGAGGAAGGACCCCCCCCCACTCTCGAACAACTCTTACTGTCAGAAAGTTCTTCCTAATGTTTAGTCAGAATCTCCTTTCTTGTTATTTGAAGTCAGGTAGGATGGGACGCGGGTGGCGCTGTGGGTTAAACCACAGAACCTAGGGATTGCCGATCAGAAGGTTGGCGGTTCGAATCCCCGCGATGGGGTGAGCTCCCGTTGCTCGGTCCCTGCTCCTGCCAACCTAGCAATTCGAAAGCATGTCAAAGTGCAAGTAGATAAATAGGTACCGCTGCACCGGGAAGGTAAACGCCGTTTTCGTGTGCTGCTCTGGTTCGCCAGAAGCGGCTTAGTCATGCTGGCCACATGACCCAGAAGCTGTCTGCGGACAAATGCCGGCCCCCTCGGCCTATAGAGCGAGATGAGAGTGCAACCCCATAGTCTGTCACGACTGGACCTAATGGTCAGGAGTCCCTTTATCTTTTAGGATGGTGTCAGCTACAGGCATCCTCTACAGACTGGTACCTTATTTGAGGCGTATTCTGCAACATGTTCTTCACAGCATAGTCATGCATCACTGCTGAATTTATTCTGCTTTGTTAGTTGTTATGCGATGCTGCACCACGTCATTGCTGTCCGGAGGGGCTATCGCACAACAAAAGTGGATCAAAAAACCCCAGAACATACGTAGTATAAAAAGTTATGGAGCTCAGCAGGAATATATGGGATATGCACCGAACGAAGCAATTTGACTGTCCCAGCACTTTTTCAGGTGCAGATAGCACTGAAAACAGGATTGTGTATGACCACCCCGACAGCATCATGAGCACAAATAATGACCAATGCATCTGGGGCAGCCCTAAAAAATACAGTCTAAGTGAAGGAATATTTTATTGCTCCAGGTAATAGAATAAAATGGAAGGCAAGGCAGTCCTGTATCTCGAGTCCTGGAAGAAGAAGAAAAACAGAAACCCAAGCAAGGTAAGGGAGAAGGAAAGATGATTTGGAAAAGTCCAAAACCTTGCAGAGAGGGAGAGGGGAGCAGGAGATCTTTTGCAGCCTGCAATACCCATGCTTTGCCAGAATAGTTCAATGGCAGCATGTGAAGGCATCATGGAAAAAGCAAACAGTCACTCTTTCACCATACGATATACCTATGATTTTTATTAAAGTCTTAGACGCGAGATTGTAGCCCACTAAGGAATGAAATCATTGAAATGAATGGGCCTAAATGAGTTATATCCATTCATTTCAGCAAGCCTTCTCAGAGTAGGACTATCACTTTTGCGATGATGGCTAACTTTTTTTTCTTTTTCTTTTTTTTTGGTGGCAACTAAGATTTACTTAGGGACGCAGGTGGCGCTGTGGGTTAAACCACTGAGCCTAGGTGTCAGGGACTTGCCCTCCCCCAGAGCCGAGCTGACGGGGGAAGGCGGCTGGAGAGAAACAGCAATCAGGTCGGAGAGCAGTTCGCAGGAGAGCCAGGAAAGCCTAAGTGGTGGGGAAGAGGAACTGCAGGCTGACAGGGGGGGGCAAGGTCTTGAGGAGGCTGGCAGAGACCCAGCAACACCAACGGGAGGGGGAGGAGGTCGGACGGAGCTGCCCAGCGCCAGCCCACAGGTGTGCAGGGGGAGAAAGCGCAAAGAAAGGGGAAGGCGCTTCAGATTCCCAAAACTCCTATGTTGGGGGCGGAGCCGGGAACAACCACTCCCGGAATCTGGAACTGACTCAAGTGGTCATGAACTTTGAGAGCTCTGATGTATGCTGTTGTAAATAAAGCAACTAGTTTAGCAGACGACGTGGTCTGGCTGATTACTCTCGAGGAGACATCACAGAGCCCTTACACTAGGGCTTGCCGATCAGAAGGTCGGTGGTTCGAATCCCTGCGATGGGATGAGCTCCCGTTGCTTGGTCCCTGCTCCTGCCCACCTAGCAGTTCGAAAGCACGTCAAAGTGCAAGTAGATAAATAGGTACCGCTCCGGCGGGAAGGTAAACGGCGTTTCCGTGCGCTGCTCTGGTTTGCCAGAAGCGGCTTAGTCATTCTGGCAACATGACCTGGAAGCTGTACGCCGGCTCCCTCGGCCACTAAAGCGAGATGAGCGCCGCAACCCCAGAGTCGGTCACGACTGGACCTAATGGCCAGGGGTCCCTTTACCTTTACCTTTAAGGTTTACTTAATTCTGGAAGCACCAGATTCAAGATTCTCATACCACAAGGAAAGCACTGTGGTGAAGAATTTAACCATTTCCAAAGAGGGATTACATAACAGTAAAAAAAAGAAGAAGTAATCACTAGCTTATGACTCTTTCGCCCTCTGCCACCATTTTGAAACTGGCTCTATCCCATGCCACCATTTTGTGACTGGTAGGCCTCAGTTATTTCCATCTCTTTTGAGTGTTCCCCACGGGCTTCAGAACCCCTGGCATTTTAAAAAATCATTTTTAAGTGCACATATATTAGTAAAATTGACAAGCGAACATGCATTATCTTAGCAAAGAGGGCTAGGACAAATATTCAATGAAATGCTGGTTTTATTTTTGAGAGAACTTTCTAAACAAATATATTGACAAACTGTGAAAAGGTGGCAAACTGAACTTGAGGTCAGAAAAAGGAAAAAACCGAGACAAGCCTTTATCCCCCTCCTTCTCACTGTACAGTATATTTAGAGAGGTACGGTTTATAAATGCTATTAGTAGGAGTAGTTAATTCAGTTTTCCTCGTTAATCAATCCCCTTGGCCCTGTAATGATTTTTGTTGCTGCTGCTGCTCTCCTCTGAACTGTCTCCAGCCGAGAGGAGGGTCTGTTGATTAGCAGCAGCGCTCTCTATGCCTATGGGATATGTTCGTTTCCAGATCTCTGTCTACCCTGGTAGAATAGTCAATAAGTACTTTCTAACATGACAGTGTGGTAATTGCATATGGTTAAGCGTGTGGCTTGAGGAATACTGAAGAGCTTAGAGGAGCAAGAGAGCTCTCGAGAGGAAACCCTTAAGTCGGGGATGGGGGAACCGGGGACCTTCTAAATCAGGCACCCCCAAACTCGGCCCTCCAGTTGTTTGGGGACTACAATTCCCATCATCCCTGACCACTGGTCCTGTTAGCTATGGATGATGAGAGTTGTAGTCCCAAAACATCTGGAGGGCCGAGTTTGGGGATGCCTGTTCTAAATGCTGTTGGACTACAAATCCCATCACCCCTGACTGTTGGCTGATGTGAGATGGAGTCCCAACAACCAGCAGCACACACATTCTTTATTACAGTCCAAAGACCCACAAAAGCAATTTCAAGAGCAAAGCACAGCGGAAATATGGAAAATACTACTAGGCACTCACTGTGTTTCATCCAAGATATGTGTGGGTTTCTAATTCTTATTACCTCCGAGATAAATTTTGCCTTTCTTATCTTCAAAGAGATACCTGAGATTAAAGATTTACCAGATAAATTTACAAATAAGGGCTTAATCAATTGGTTCCAGCAACCACCAGCAGCAAGTGAGGCAGCCTAGGCGACTCTGTGCCACTCTCTTGTCTTTCCAACACTGTGTGTTGCTACCTTTGTGACAAGGAGGGCAGCAGGGAGCTCATTGCTGTTGCAGCACTGGAACACAACTCGGCACACGGAACCTCTTTGGCTGCTATTGCCAACATCATCTGAAGGGCACCGGGCTTCCCATCCCTGGTGCAGATAGACACCTGCCACCCCAAGAGATCTTTACCTGGACAAATCTATACGAACCAGCCTTGGGTTGATATTTGTTTGGGTTGGGGGTGTTGTGGGCTGGATCCAAAGCTAATGGAGAAGCAAGATCTCCTGTGAGCCGCTCCATCTTATGCTCAAGTTGTAAAGGTAAAGGGACCCCTGACCATTAGGTCCAGTCTTGACTGACTCTGGGGTTGTGGCTCTCATCTCGCTTTATTGGCCGAGGGAGCAGGCATATAGCTTCCGGGTCATGTGGTCAGCATGACTAAGCTGCTTCTGGCGGACCAGAGCAGCGCACGGAAACGCCGTTTACCTTCCCGCCAGAGCGGTACCTATTTATATACTTGTACTGCGTGCTTTCGAACTGCTAGGTTGGCAGGAGCAGGGACCGAACAACGGGAGCTCACCCCGTTGCGGGGATTCAAGCCGCCAACCTTCTGATCGGCAAGCCCTAGGCTCTGTGGTTTAACCCACAGCGCCACCCGTTCAAGTTGTAAATATGTGTAAATAAAACCATAGAATCTTATATTTGAAAGGGACCCCAAGGGTCATCTCATCCAACCCCCTGCAATGCGGGAATCTCAGCTAAAGCATCCACAACAGGTGGCCATCCAACCTCTGTTTAAAAACCTCCAAGGAAGGAGAGTCCACCACCCCTCGTGGTAGTCTGTTCCACTGCCAAACAGCTCTCACTATCAGAAAGTTCTTCCAAATGTTTTGTCAGAATCTCCTTTCTTGCAGTCCTACCCTCCAGAGCAGGAGAAAACAAGCATGCTCCCTCTTCCATGTGACAGCCCTTGAGATATTTGAAGGTGGCTATCATATCTCCTCTCAGTCTCCTCTTTTCCAGGCTAAACATACCCAGCTCCTTCAACCATTCCTCATAAGGCTTAGTTTCCATATATCCAATATATCCTAAAGACACCACAATCTTTGCTGTCCCTCATTCCAAGGAAGCCAAGCTCCTGGTACCCTGGATTCTGTCACCAGATATTGAGATGGTGTGTAACAATATTCTTAAGTCCGAAATCACATACCCTCCTGCAAGTAAGTCTCATTGAACTCACTGGGCCTTATTTCTGAGCAGACATAAACAGGATCGTGCTGTAAATAAATTTCTGGCCTCCGAAGTGATTTCATTGTTTTGTTATATGCAAATAGCTGGTTAGATTAATATGATAGCTGGTGCTGCTTTTCCCCAAGCACAAACCCCCAAAAATTAAAACCTTAGACAGGGTGGAGGCTTTCGGACATTCCAGGAAATATCTGGCTCGCCTTGGTCTCAGATACAATCTTAGTTGAACCTTCCGCAGCGCCATTGCAAAAAGATCTCGGCACACTGTCATGAATTATGAAACACTGACATTTCATGTTGAATTAATGCAAAGGGCTCTTTAAGGAGTAGAGCAGAGTGAGTTGCCTACATGCCAGGCCGGCTATTTTTCAGAATGAGGTGGTGGTGGTGGGATGTATTTGCATAATGGAAATGACCTATTAATACAAATCCTTCCCCTGGGAAAGACACGGGGAGATTATGCTACAGAGGTAATCAGCTTGCCACACATCACCAATGCGTTTTGTCTCAAGGTTTGACCAATAAGCTACTCTGCATTGTTCTCCCATAGAGGGTGATGATACGCCATGGGTAGGCAAACTAAGGCCTGGGGGCCAGATCCGGCCCAATTGCCTTCTAAATCTGGCCCGTGGACGGTCCAGGAATCAGCGTGTTTTTACATGAGTAGAATGTGCCCTTTTATTTAAAATGCATCTCTGGGTAATTTGTGGGGCCTGCCTGGTATTTTTACATGAGTAGAATCTGTGCTTTTATTTAAAATGCATCTCTGGGTTATTTGTGGGGCATAGGAATTTGTTCATTTCCCCCCTCCCCAAAATATAGTCCGGCCCCCCACAAGGTCTGAGGGACAGTGGACCGGCCCCCTGCTGAAAAAGTTTGCTGACCCCTGTGATACACTTTTGACTAGGTGAGCTTATCTTCATACACGGGTATGTGCAGGAGTCACATGTGTTTGTGCATGCAGGAGGTATGTGAGTGTCAGGTTCTCTTCTCGGTTGCTCAATAGTAACACCAAGCCATCTTGTCTTTAAGTCTCTTTATTCCAGTGCAAAGCTATTTACAGTGCAGAGTTCAGTTTATCATGTCTGCTCAGTCACTAGCAGAATCCGGAAGTGCCTCCCTTCTGTTTTGGCGCCAACCCCAAAGCCTCGGCATCCTAAATTGCCGCCTTCTCCTCCTACGTGAGATATGCGCCGGAACTGACGCCTCCCCCTCCGAGCGAGTCTGCTGGGTGGTGCCAGGTCTCTCAGCAACTCCCTGGACACCTGGCACTCCCTGGCTCCCAGCCACTAACTGCTCCTCCCCCGAAGAGGGGCTGCCAGATTCACTCGAAGATGAATTTGTTGTTAACACATAAGGATCCTGAAATTACGATTAATGTAGCTACATTTTGTGTATCTGCCATTAAACGCAGGAAACAAGAACTTCTTAAAGGAAACTAGTGGGGGCATGTAAACATCTGATTTTAATTTAGGTTCTCAAATTTTAAATTGATGTTTTATTTTTAATGTTCTTTGTATCTTTCACATGTTCTATTATTTGATTGCTGTGTGAGTCGAAGCTGGTCTGTGACCGTTTTAATAAATGATGATGGGTTGTTAACACAGGCTGCGGCTCCCTGTAAGCACTCAGAGCTGGACTGGCAGGGGTGGGCAGATCCCTGACAGTGAGGCAGAGCTGTCCTCCTGACACCTGCATGACTGATGCTTACCTGGGCAGCAGTGGTGGGCTACAGTCCATTGCGGCTGGTAGGGCAGAAATTAGAGAGACCAATAGCAGTTGGTGCCAGAACCACTGACAGGCAGAACCAATCCTCAGGTTGGGTCGGGGGGGGGGAGTCTGGCTGAGTTTCAAAGGGCAGTGCGCCATTCGCCCTAACGAGTCAGCCTCCACCACCATAGAATTGTAGAGTTGGAAGGGACCCCAAGAGTCATCTAGTCCAACCCCCTGCAATGCAGGAATCTCAACTAAAGCATCCTTGACAGAAGACCATCCAACCTCTGCTTAGAAACCTCCAAGGAAGGAGAGTCGACAACCTCCTGAGAGAGTCAAACGGCCCTTACCGTCAGAAAGTTTTTCTTGATGTTGAGTCGGAATCTCCTTCCTTGTAACTCGAAGCCATTGGCTCAGTCCTGCCCTCTAGAGCAGGAGAAAACAAGCTTGCTCCATCCTCCACGCGACAGCACTTGAGATATTTGAAGGTGGTTTTCAGTCTCCTCTCATCCAGGCTAAGCACACCCAGCTCCTTCAACCATTCCTCACAAGGCTTGGTTTCCAGACCCTTGATCATCTTGGTTGCCCTCCTCTGCACATGTTCCAGCTTGTCAATATCCTCCTTAAATTGTGGCGCTCAGAACTGGACGCAGAATTCCAGGCGGGGAAAATGGGAGGTCCTGTTTTTTTCCAGGACACTTGCGGGGTATGTGAAAGTCGTTTACACCTCCAGTGCCCCCTGGCACCCCCTTGTCTCCTAGTGCCCCCCCCCAGTAATCCCTCCTGCAGAACATTTGGACTTATGGAGAACGTTCCTATATATCACCCCAAAACTCTGAAGCAAAACCCCAAGAGCCTGACCTTTAAAATGTATGGCCTGTGTTGGTTTTTGCACACGAGTCTTGCTCTGATATTGGAAATAGGGGCTACGCCGCTTGCTTGGAGCTGCTTTGAAATAACCTGTTTCTAAAGGTCTGGATCATAACCACAACCAGGGCAGATTTTGCCAGCTGTCCTGTAATGGCTGAAAATTTCCAACCTCCCTTCCCGGCCCACGATTAGTAACAAGTCACTGGGTGCTGGGAATATTTACTCGGAGTTCTCATGTTTTCAGCTGCTGTAGACACTCACAGTACCTGTTTCTCCCCCCCCCCCCTCCAAAGCATACATAAATAATGCATTTCAAAATGGGAATATTTTTGTACTCATTTCGTAGCTGCCATCTCAGATTAGGAGAGACATCTCTCAGTGCGCGATTTAAGCAGGCGTAACTTTTCTTCTGCCTCTTGTCCCAGATTCTATTGTTAAAAAGCTGCTCCAAACAGAAATCTGGAATTAGAAAGTTTGCAGAAAAGCAACTTGACACGGCACAAATTTATTTTGACATATCTCACTTTCCTCGGATTTGCCCCTCCCCGACATCTCTGTTGGCTGAATTTGTGCTAGCGACAGGTTGGCAGGTAAAAAATAGCATTATTTGTTGATTCCGTTGCCACCTTCCTCCCACCTGGTTCCAGATGTACCGTTCTATATAACTTTGTGTATATAACTAACTCCTGTGCAACTTTGCAATATGATAGTTTGAGAAGAGGCGGGTTGTGTGTGATATATATAAAAACGATATAGGAAGAATAATGGAACACACCATAAAGTCTTGCATGAGCTGCCTCCGGTTCTCTGATCCCTAGCCATTGGCTGGCCTTCTGTGATGTCACAGAGTATTCATTCTATCCAATCATAAGAATGTGTAAGGAATAAGCATAAAGCAAGGAATGAACGGCATGTTGCGGGGTGTGTGTGTGTTACATTTTGTTGCTGGGGAATCTTGACCTTCGCATCCAATTTTTAGATAGAAAAGGCTGGAAATTCTTGGAAATAAATGGAGACAGAGCAAGTGGCCGTGGGAAGACAAGGGAGACTAAGGGCAGTGGAGTAAACGGACAAGGGTAGTGCAAATAACAGGGTCGTTGAATTAAAGAGGCTTGGAATTTAAGCAGCTTGTGTGTGCAGCACAGAATTGCAGGGGAAAATCTGGGACAAACAGAGGTGTAGTGGGCAGGGCAGGGGTCAGCAAACTTTTTCAGCCAGGGGCCGGTCCACTGTCCCTCAGACCTTGTGGAGGGGCCAGACTACATTGGGGGGGGGGGAATCAATGAATTCCTATGCACCACAAATAACCCAGAGATGCATTTTAAATAAAAGCACACATTCTACTCATGTAAAAACACGCTGATTCCCAGACCATACACGGGCCGGATTTAGAAGGTGATTGGGCCAGATCCAGCCTCCGGACCTTAGTCTGCCTACCCAGAGGCATAGGAAGGTCAGGTGGTACCCGGTGCGGAAAATTTCTTGTCACCTCCCACATTGATTTTTTTTTTTTTTTGCCTGCAAAAATGGTTTTACGTCATTTCCTATTTTCTTACAAAGGAATAATAATAAGTAATAATAAACTTTTGTTTATATCCCGCCCTCCCCGGCCGAAGTCGGGCTCAGGGCGGCTAACATCAGATACATAACATTGATATAAAATCAAACAATAATTAAATTGCCTCCTAAAAACATGTCAAAATCAAATTAAAGTCTAATTAGATGGCTTTCCGCAGGGTTAGGGTTGGGAACAGTAAGAGCTCCACTGAATTGAAATTTCAGCCTTCATGACATAGGAAAACAGCCAAGTAAACAGCTATTTTCGTGGAGGAGGGTCAAGATATTAACTGATACAGAGATCCCTTGACTTACAAATGCCCCAACTTTCGTATTATTCGAGTTAGGAGGGATCAAAGGGGCAGCGCGCTTCCAAATTTTTTCGACTTCCAAAAGGAAGTCACGGCCGTTTTAGATAGGGTTTTTTCGAGTTACGATGTTTAGATAGGGTTTTTTCCGACTTATGAATTTTTTCTCCCCAATGCATTCCTATGGGGACTCGACTTACGGTTTTTTTCGAGTTCCGACGCTCCCGTCAGAACGGATTACATTCGTAAGTCGAGGGTCCACTGTATGCGTGAAATTTCATATATAGCTATATAATCCCTAGTGTAGTAAGATAAGACATTTGGAGCAGGCATTTTTTTAAAAAAAAGTTTTTTATGAACCACCCTAGTAGGGCAGTAATTGTTCCTTGATAATTTGTCACCCCCTCCATGATGGAACCTGAGGCGGACCGCCCCCACTTCCTACGCCCCTGTGCCTACCCATGGGTCAGGGGTTGGGAAGGCTGAAGACCCATTGCTATTTCGTTCAGTATCCCTGTCTCCAGTATCCTAGAGTTGTGCCATCAGCATAAAAGGGGAATTTTTTAGCCACTGTATGCTCCAAAGCTAAGAGCCAAGGCAGGGTCAGCCGGCCCATGAGGCGGAGTGAAACAGCACACCTTGGGTGGCAGGATCCCGCAAGGTGGCATCCCCTCGCCTGTCCCTGCCACTGCCAGGATCACATTGCAGGATCAAATCAGAAACCGGGGTGATTTCTGTAAATCCTGGAAAATAGGGACAGTTGGAGGGACTGTTAACCCCTTCTTTCTAACTCATAGAATCATAGAGTTGGAAGAGACCACAAGGGCCATCCAGTCCAACCCCCTGCCAAGCAGGAAACACCATCAAAGCATTCCTGACAGGTGGCTGTCAAGCCTCTGCTTAAAGACCTCCAAAGAAGGAGACTCCACCACACTCCTTGGCAGCAAATTCCACTGTCAAACAGCTCTTACTGTCAGGAAGTTCTTCCTAATGTTTTGGTGGAATCTTCTTTCTTGTAGTTTGAATCCATTGCTCCATGTCCGCTTCTCTGGAGCAGCAGAAAACAACCTTTCTCCCTCCTCTATATGACATCCTTTTATATATTTGAACATGGCTATCATATCACCCCTTAACCTTCTCTTCTCCAGGCTAAACTCCTAGATGTTGGCTTTTTATTTTATTTTAAGGCTTTTCTGCTGTGGCTACTCTTTCAGTAATTCCACCACATGAACATTTTACTGGTGAGCAAACGGAATCAGAGATGTCATCAGCATGGGTCCGGAGGAAATCAAAAGGGGAGAGGCTGCTACAGAAACAAGTTTATTGGAAAATGAGCTGGTGGTGGGAGCTGGGGGAGGTTTTTAGGTCCAGCTGTGCATCTGCAGCTGTTGAGCTGTCAATATAGCTTCTAAGAGCAAAGCTGTGTTTTGAAAATTTATTCCTGGTTAGATATGGATGAAAGTGGCCAGGTCTGGGGGGCTTGTTAGCGAGAAGACAGGCAGGGAAAGGAGCCAGGCAGAGTGAGGAAGGATGGAGACCAGCACCAGCGAGAGAGACTAATTTCGTTTTCAAGTCACTCACCTGTAGCATCTGGGATGCGGGTGGTGCTGTGGGTTAAACCACAGAGCCTAGGGCTTGCCGATCAGAAGGTCGGCGGTTCGAATCCCCGCGACGGGGTGAGCTTCCGTTGCTTGGTCCCTGCTCCTGCCAACCTAGCAGTTCGAAAGCACGTCAAAGTGCAAGTAGATAAATAGGTACCGCTGCAGCGGGAAGGTAAACGGCATTTCCGTGTGCTGCTCTGGTTCACCAGAAGCGGCTTAGTCATGCTGGCCACATGACCTGGAAGCTGTACTCCGGCTCCCTCGGCCAATAATGCGAGATGAGCGCCACAACCCCAGAGTCGGTCATGACTGGACCTAATGGTCAGGGGTCCCTTTACCTTTACCTGTAGCATCTCTGTAGCCGAGTGAGCAGCAAGGGCGGAGCACTAAAACAAACAAAGATTAAACTGGGGTAGCAAGTTTTGGACTTGATAACAAAACTACAGTCAGCACAAGTCAATATTCACAAATGATAAGAACATCCAAAAATGCCCTGCCATATGTCCATTGAGTTTGGCATCCTGTTCTCACAGCGGCCAGTTGGATGCCTATGGGAAATTTGCAAGCAGGCTCTGAGTGCAACAGCGTTCTTTTCCCCAGTTTGGTTTTCAGAGGTGTACTTCCTCTAACAGTGGAGGTCGAACATAGTCATAGTGGCGAGAAGGCTTGCTAAGATGTATAAGACTGAATCAGATAAGTGCTGGAGATGCAATGAGGTTGAGGGAACGCTCTTTCACATGTGGTGGACTGGTAAAAGGGTAAAAGAGTATTGGGAAATAATCCATAATGAATTTTTTAAAAAAATGTTTTAAAGTACTTTTAAACAAAAAACAACAACAACAACAACAACCCAGAGTCCTTTTTGTTGGGAATAATTCAGACGGAAATTCCCAGGTGCGGCCCGTGTTTTTGTTAGCCACAAAATGGAAAACAAGCGAGGGCCCAACTAAAAAAGAATGGCAAATTAAGCTCACAGAATATGTGCAGCTTGCAGACTTAAGAGAACAAGAAGAACATACGTTTAGAGAAGATTGGAAAATGTTTATTGAATATATGGGGGGGAATTGTACACTTGAAAACGTTGGCAGCATTAAGATAAATTCAACAGTGTAAATAAGTATCAATAGATGTAATAATGGAATACTGAATGGTTTAAGTTTTTGTAAAATATGCAGGGATTTATGATATGTAAAATGAACCATGGAAAGGAGAAGGGAAGTCATTGATACTTTAAGAATGTCTAATGCTCTTTTAAGGGACGCGGGTGGCGCTGTGGTCTAAACCACAGAGCCTAGGGCTTGTCGATCAGAAGGTCGGTGGTTTAAATCCCCGTGACGGGCTGAGCTCCCGTTGCTCGGTCCCTGCTCCTGCCAACCTAGCAGTTCGAAAGCACGTCAAAGTGCAAGTAGATAAATAGGTACCGCTCCGGCGGGAAGGTAAACGGCGTTTCCGTGCGCTGCTCTGGTTCGCCAGAAGCAGCTTAGTCATGCTGGCCATATGACCCGGAAGCATAGCTGTCAACTTTTCCCTTTTTTGGGGTGGGAAATCCCCTTCCCACTAATTCCGAATAGGATTCCTCGCACGAAAAGGGAAAGGTTGACAGCTATGCCCGGAAGCTGTCTGCGGACAAACGCCAGCTCCCTCGGCCTATAGAGCAAGATGAGCGCCGCAACCCCAGAGTTGTCCGCAACTGGACCTAATGGTCAGGGGTACCTTTACCTTTAACTTTAATGCTCTTTTAATCCAATCCAAGTTGAAACTGTTGAAACTTGTGGAAACCATATGTTAAGTGCCATGTTAAAATTGTACGTAAAATTAGCAACCATGCGCTTTCGATGCCTAGTTGTAACCTTTTATGAATTGGGGGCCTAACACCTTATCCTGGTGGGAAGCGGTGTTATGTATTAAGTTTAGCTGCAGTACCCATTCTGGCCACCGTGGCTGCAGTTCTCACTCTGCCCACAGTGGCGGCAGTTCTCACTCAGGTCCCTTCATGCAAATGAAGGATTGAGAGTGCCGTTCGCGGATTGGGCAGAGTGAGGGAGTTTGCTACTGTAGCAAGTTACTGAGTTCTATATAAGCAGGCTGGCTGAGCCCTTCAGTTCAGTTCTGTACCAGCCTGCGAATAAAGAGAGCTGTTGAAGAATCACTCTGGTTGTCTGCTATGTCCACCCACTATTTCACAGGTGGCTATCATGTGGGAACGTCAAACCGTGGTTTATGATACTAGTTTGCTGGCCCCAAACAAATCAGTTAGTGAGCCTGGTTAGTTTGAGATATGCGAACAAACCAAGGTTTAGTGTTCTGTTCAAAGCAGACTAACGGGTGATGATGGAGACACTGGAAATGATAGGGACTATGGGACGATCTTTGGCATAAGAGGGGTATTGTAATCATGTCCCTGTTTTAATCTGTGGCATGCTGGAGGCTATAAGTTCAAATGCATACTTCAGACGACCTTCACCCAGGCTTCCAGCTAATCTAGCTTTGATCCGGCCAGGACCACAGCACAAAATTAATCACTCTAAACATGTGAAAGAAGTAAAACAAGATCCAATCTGCGACTTAAAAATGCTTTCTAAATTCCAGCGCTTTCTTGAAGGGGGCACTGGTTGCATTTGGCAACTGCACAGCATTTAGCATTTGAAAGCCGTGTCTCTATAGCTTTGTAAAATGACAACAACGTTTTAAACAAAAAACAGAAAAGGACAAAAACAAAAAACGCTTGTAGATCATAGGAAATTATCCCTCAAGGATAGAAGCAAAACCATAATTAAATCAGAAAGTGATAACTGATAGCGGGGTCTGTCTTTTCTTTTTTCTTTTTGTGGCAATATGGCTTACAAAAAAATAAGACGGGGGGGGGACTACAGGGGGGGGGACCCCTCACTTCAGAAGTAGGAAAAGCCCCGGTGCCTTATCAAGGCAAAAGACTGTCAAAAGAAAAGAGATTCAAAGAGATATATTTTTCTTCCCCTTTTGAAAGGCAATCTGGCAGTGTTTGCTGAAAGTCTGGATTTCGTTTCAAGAATGTGAAAACAGAACAATTTCCGATTACTGTTTGTTTTCCTGAGTGCGATTTGATAGGATAGACTGCCATGAAGGGGGAAAGAAGGGGAGGGAGGAAAGAGCGCAAGACATTCTCTGATTACTGACCCTCTATGGTTAATATTTACAGCTCATTAAGGCCCTTTCATCTTCTACAGACTTTTAAGGAAGAGCTGCTCCATGCGAGGACCTGTTAGAAGATTGGAAGCTGAAATCATCCTACAGATGTCCATGTATACGCAGGGCAGATGCGTGTATACATGATGCAGAGCTGTGTACATGATGCGCACATGGCAGGAGGTGAATTTGACATCTCTATTATCTCCTCTCGCGAACCTGAACGGGCAAGCTGAAGATAAACAGAAAAGGAGCTTCATTGCAGCAAGAACTTCCCTGACATCTCTGGCTCTGCACGCAGTTCCTTCTTTGTGTGCACATTTGTATTAATTGCATATTTATCCCAACTGCTAGCGCTTCAGATGTGCCCTGACTCTGCTATGGCTGTCCTCACACTGAATGGGGCCCAGGGGTTACTGTGAAGAGACTTCCCTCTGCTGTCCTTTAATGCCATATTGAAGAATATGCCTAATATGAAATATTATGCAAAGGGCAGGTATAAGCTGCACAAGTCTGGGCACCACAATTTAAGAAGGATGTTGACAAGCTGGAAGGTGTGCAGAGGAGGGCGACCAAGATGATTGAAGGTCTGGAAATCAAGCCTTATGAGGAATGGTTGAAGGAGCTGGGTATGTTTAGCTTGGAAAAGAGGAGACTGAGAGGAGATATAATAGCCATTGTTAAATATCTAAAGCAGCCGTCGGCAAGGTTATCCGGCCAGGAGCCGGATCAAGCCCACGGAGAGCTTCCGTGGGCCGGACATGCGCAGCGCGATGTCAGAAATCGCGTCTGTGCATGTCCATGGCACCGGAAATCGCTTCTGCGCATGCCCAGATGCTGAAAATCGCCCCTGCGCAGATGTGATTTTCGGTGTCTGGACATGCGCAGATGCGATTTTCGGCGTCTGGACATGCGCAGACGTGATTTCCGGCATCGTGCTGCGCATGTCCGGTGCTACGGACATGCGCAGACGTGATTTCCTGCGCCGCTCGGCAAGTCCCTGGTTTAGCGCGGTGCACGGGGGGCTTGCCGAGCCAGCAGCTTGGTTGGCGGGCGGCTTGTGGGCTGGTAAAACGACCTTCGTGGGCCAGATCCAGCCCACGGGCCGGAGGTTGCCGATGTCTGATCTAAAGGGCTGTCACATGGAAGAGGGAACAAGCTTGTTTTCTCCTGCTCTGGAGGGTAGGACCAATGGCTTCAAGTTATAAGAATGGAGAGTCTGATTCAACATCAGGAATAACTTTCAGACAGTGAGAGCTCTTCAGCAGTGAAACGATCTCCCTCTGGAGGTTGTGGTCTCTCTTCCCTTGGAGGTTTTTAAGCAGAGGTTGGATGGCCACCTGTCTTGGATGCTTTAGTTGAGATTCCTGCATTGCAGGGGGTTGGACTAGATGACCCTCGGGGTTCCCTTCCAACTCTACAATTCTATGATTCTAAGTCATGTATTGTGTAAAGGGTTTTTGGACCCATGTGGGTCCCATCAGCCCCATCCATCATGGCCGTTGATCAGGGATGATGGAAGTTGTAGTCGAACAGAGGTCACAGGTTAGCCACTCCTGGTATTGTTATTGGGATCTGTCTGTCTCGTACACTTCCTTCAAAATAGGGCAAGCCAGCCCTGGTAATTTTTGGGGGGTCCTCATATTCATTTGGCTCAATGGGCCACTGATTCTTTGCCCTCAAGCCTTGTCCTGGTGGCGCCACTTGTTGATTCAGTTTCTTGTTCTCCAGGACACACACATGTGCAGGAAAGCAGGGTTTGGGGAAATGTGAGAACAGAGAGCTTGGGTGGGAATAGGGAACCTGTCACCCTCAAATGTAGTTGGACTACAACTCCCATCATGCTGGCTGTGGCTGATTGGAGCTGGAGCCTAGATTCTGCACTCTTGAATTAGACCAGTGTTCCCCAAACTTGGGTTTCCAGTTGTTGTTGGACTACAATTCCCATCATCCCTAGCTAGCAGGGCCAGTGGTCAGGGACGATGGGAATTGTAGTCCAAAAACAGCCGTAGACCCAAGCTTGGGAAACTGGATTATACACTGGGCAAAGGATGTAGGTTATAACATACCAATTCATCTATGGAAGAGTTTGGGGGAAAGGATTTAAAGTTTACGGTTTGTTGTGCATTAAAAGGAAAGCTATATGAAAATGATGTATGATTGGTACGTACTTGACTCCAGTAAAGTTGGCAAAAATGTACAAAAACACATCTAAGTAATGCTGGAAATGTAAGGATAGAGATGGTACTTTCTATCATATGTGGTGGTCATGTAAGGTAATAAAGGGCTTCTGGGGGGGGGGGAATGTTTAAGATGACATTTGTTAAAAGCCTTTCTACCAGGTTTAACAGGAGAAGAAATACCAAGAGATCTAAAAAGACTGTTTATGTATGCGACAACAGCTGCAAGAATGTTGTTAGCCCAGATGTGGAAGGAAGAGAAGGTCCCAACAAAAGAAGAGTGGATTACCCAAATGATGGACTATGCTGAAATGGCAAAGATGACCGTGAAGATCAGACATCAAGATGATAAAAAATGTAAACAAGAATTGGGGGGGGGGATTATTGAATACCTTTAAAACCACAGTAGTTATTTAGAAACATTAGCAGGATTGATATAACATTTATGAAGTAAAATGAATTAAAGAAGTAAATGAAGAGATGAAATAGAATGGATAATTATAATTATATGCAAGAAAAGAGGGTAAAATATGGAAACGTGGGGTGGAGGGAAGTCTGAGGGGTTTGTATAATCCCAGTATTGTATATATGGGAAATGTTTGGAGTGCATGGAAATAATGTTAAATAATGTGCATGGAAATAATGTTAAATATTTGTTGTGTATGATGTGTTTATGTATTGTATGTATGGTGTATGTAAGTATGTATATATGAATCGATTTTCTTTTTGTTTTTGTAAAACTGAATAAAATTTATTATATCAAAAAAAGGAAATAATGTTAACATTAAAAAATAAACTGAAAATAAAAAAAATTGAGGGAAATTCTGGATTAGACAAGCAGAGGCAAACCTGGAGGCCTGAAGGAATAGTCCTAATGTAGAGACAGCTTGGGTTTTCTGCTGATACAAAGCCACCACCTAAATTCCCTGATGGACTCAGGCACTAGAAGAGAGGTAGGCAATGTTCTGTCCTCCAAATGCTGTGAACTACAACTCCCGGCAGCTCCAGCCAGAATGGCCTATGACGGATGGGAGTTGAATTTCAACAGCACCCGGTGGGCACCTATCCCTGCAGTAAAACATAACCATTGAGGCCACATGCTCAGTTTTGACCTATATTCATTGATTCCACCATTTTGATTCTCAGAAACTATTAGTAGAAAATTAGTGCTATCTCTACAAAAATTAAAAGACAAAAGCAGCCAATGAATGCACTTCAGCATTACGAATCATGGTCCATTACAATTAAATGGGTGGCGATGATCCTAATTGATTCCTAAAAATGCATAGGAATGTAACATAGAAAGCTGCATTGTACTGAATAAAATCATTGATTCATGCGGTCCATTTATTGTTCATACAATACCATACCCTCTAATAATAATAATAATAATAATTTATTATTTGTACCCCACCCATCTGGCTGGGTCTCCCCAGCCACTCTGGGTGGCTTCCATCAAACATTAAAATACATTAACACATCACAGATTAAAAACTTCCCTGAATAGGGCTGCCTTCAGGTGTTTTTTAAATGTCATGTAGTTGTTGATCCTTTTAACCTCTGATGGGAGGGCGTTCCACAGGGCGGGCGCCACTACCAAGAAGGCCCTCTGTCTGGTTCCCTGTAACCTCACTTCTCGCAATGAGGGAACCGCCAGAAGGCCCTCGGCGCTGGATCTCAGTGTCTGGGCTGAACGGTGGGGGTGGAGACGCTCCTTCAGGTATACAGGACCGAGGCCATTTAGGGCTTTAAAGGTCAGCACCAACACTTTGAATTGTGCTCGGAAACGTACTGGGAGCCAGTGTAGATCTCTCAGGACCGGTGTTATGTGGTCCCGGTGGCCACTCCCAGTCACCAGTCTAGCTGCCGCATTCTGGATTAATTGCAGTTTCTAACATCCTGCGGACTGAAATCGGGACGCTCCATTTTGGGTCGCGAGCTCTTGTGCATGCGTGAGGGCAGGAGGCCAAAAAGACACTCTTTTTTTTTTGTCTTATTAGACCATATAATGAGAGGCTTTCGATCCAGCACTCTGGCGCAAGCCAGCTGATTCTCGCCAGACCAAAAAGAGTAGTTCACTGAGACTATGTCATCTTGCAGCTTAAGCTCTTTAGATACAGTGTTTGGAAATGAAAGGCAGACGAACAAGAAATGATTCAGGTGGAGGTGGGCAGCCAATTCCGCTGTCAACATACTCCAGCCAGACTGGTCTTTGGGATCTGGGCGTAAGCAGACACGCACCATTAAACACCACCATGTACAACTTGTCGTTTCCTGTTGGGGCCCATTTCTCAAGGAAAACTAGTGAGTGGTTTCCTTCTTCTGCCAGCCTCCTTGATCAGCACACGCAGAGCCAGATGTCTTTGTTTTTCGCAAGATCTTCCATCTCGCTGATCGTATGTGGAGAAAATGACAACACCATATCTACCTGGGAAGATCATCTATTTACTCCTTGCAGAGAAGCAGTGTATTGCCCTACATATCTCTAAATGTCAGCTTGCCCTGGGCAGTTCCATGTAACAGGGAGATACATCTGAGAAAGCTGCAAGAACCCCTCGGTGTGAGTGAAAAATGCTTCCTCTGTGCTTCAAATAACCCCACACGGCTAAAGTAGTGAGCCTTTTGCAGCTTTCGGCTGGGTCTTACAGAGCCATCTACCTGGTGATTTGTTTATTTGTGGGCGAAAGGAGAGAGAGAAAGGCAAGAATGTGAGCATGGAAATGTGCTGATAAGCGATCTTGCTCTGTGTCCAGATGCACATTGCAAACACACATGCCTTCATGGGCAATCACAATGAAGAGCAGGCTCTCCGGTGTTGCAGGAGGGAGAATCATAGGTTTTGCCTTCTAGTGGAACCCCTTCCCTCCCCACCCTAGAAGTGAATGATACCCATTTGCTCAGAGGAGCACAGAGAGAAGAACGCCATGGTGCATCTACTGCAGCACAACTGGATGTCTTCATCTCTGCCCAGCTGCAACAAAACATGTCTCTCCCATATTGGTCTCTACAGCCACAGGAGGCGCTGCAACCTTCCAACAGTTTGACCCTAAAGGCACACTCCTCCATTATCTCCCAAGACATTATCTCCTAATTTATAATCTGGAAATTGCAGGGTTTGAACCTGAGACATTCTGTGTTTTATCACTGAGTTACAACCTCTCCTAGCATTGGGATGGGGCTTAAATCTCTTCCCTATTTTGTCAGGTGATCCCAGTCAGTATTAAGGATCAACCTTTATCCTAGCCCCCATCGTGGCTTCTGTTTCTTGGTCACTCTCGAGTGTGACAGAATGTTGGGAATTGTCTCTTACATAGATTGATATGCACATAGATTGATATGCACATTAGTTTTGAGAGTTGGCAAGTTGTTCCAAGCATCCTTTGAATTAGTTCTTGCTGGCCTGCTTTGCATCTGGAACTGCTGCTTTTTGGTCTCTGGAACAAAAGGAGATTGAACTGCTGACCTTGGTGGAAGAAGAAAGCGGGTCCTCAGTTCAGCTCAGCTCAGTTTTTTGGGGTTCTTTTTAAAATATATATCTACGTACTGAGTGAGATCTGAAAAAGATGGTACATTTCTTTCAGTAGAGAGGGGAGGAGAGAAAGAGCTGTAGAATATCAAACAGCTGGTGGTGGAGAGAAAAGTAGGCCAGAATCTTGTGAACATTCGTGAGTCATTCCATCAGGCTATCTTCTTGCCCAGCATGCTCACCGAGTGCCAAAAGCAAGAAGACTCGCGTCACTTTCTTTCATTATGATGACCTTACAGGAAAAAAAGAAAGATCTTGACATCTGAATGGCCCATCAGGAAGGAACAAGCATCAGCTTTCTCTGCAATATGGCAAAAGGCTGACCTGTATTTGAGGTGTGGGAAGATACGACGGAGCAAAGATCTAAAGGAGGAACGAGATGGTTGGCCATGCCTGTGGTTCTGTGACTCCAGCGAGATAGCTTAAGTAAGAAGCTCTGGTTCTGCTGCAAAAGGACAGCATATCTCATGGAAGAAAGCTGTGACCTGCTTCTGTGCTGAGACAGTCTAATGCAACTTAACTTTTGCCAGGTGATCTCAGCCTAATGCAACTTAGCTGTCCATAAAGCAGGGGTAGCTAAAGTGTTGCCCTCTAGATATTGTGGACTACAACTTCCATCAGTCACAGCCAACATGACCAGTAATCTGGAATTAAGGGAGTTGTAGTCAGACAACATGGAGGGCACCATGTCAACTATCCCTGCTCTAAGCATCTTCATATGTCAACAGCTCTTTCTGAATTGGGAAGGATCCTTGCTTCCTAGTTGGCCAACCTGTGGCATAGGTAGCAAAAGTTGGTGGCATATGGGGATTGGAGTGGTTGTGAACTTTGTTATAACAGCATCAAGCTTCCATTCCTCTCTGTATTTTGAGCCACACAGCTTCCCACCTCTTAGCTCAGTAGACTGAAAGCTCACTCACAGAGGTACTAACTTATACTTTGGAAGTTGACCAATCCCCCAAAAAGGCCATCACTCCATGAGCATGAAGGTGATCAAGGTGATGTACCTGAATTAAGCAAAGTGGTGTCTTTGGTCTTATTTGCTTTGCTTTCCAGCCATTTGTATGTTTTGTTGTTTCATGATTCCATCACTGAACACTGAGATGTGAAATTTAGTATGAAATTCAGAGCACCATTCTTCACTTGTAGGTCTGCCCTGATCAATCACAGCAGGTTCCAGATGCGGTTGGATGGCAGGGTCAGGGAGGGAACAGAAAGAAGCTGTGACTGCATTCTTCCTTACCATGTCAGGATACTCAAAGGCATGTCAATGTCCCCTGACTTTGCATTTGGCAACTCTGGCCAACACCAAATCTTGCACATACTTTTTTCATACAATTAAATAAATAGCATAGTCAAAAATCTCCAAAAAGGTAAAGGGATCCCTGACAATTAAGTCCAGTCGCGAATGACTCTGGGGTTGCGGCGCTCATCTTGCTTTACAGGCCGAGGGAGCTGGCGTTTGTCCGCTTCCGCAGACCGTTTTTTCCGGGTCATGTGGCCAGCATGACTAAGCCGCTTCTTGCGAAGCCAGAGCAGCACACGGAAATGCCATTTACCTTCCCGCCGGAGCGATACCTATTTATCTACTTGCACTGAGTGCTTTCGAACTGCTAGGTTGGCAGGAGCTGGGACTGAACAACGGGAGCTCACCCCTTCGCGGGGATTCGAACCGCCGACCTTCCGATCAGCAACTCCAAGCCGCACAGTGGTTTAAACCACAGTGCCACCCGCGTCCCAAGTAAGTAAGTAAGTAAATAAAATAAAATAAAATAAAATAAAATAAAATAAAATAAAATAAAATAAAATAAAATAAAAAATATATTAAATAAATAGCATAGTCAAAAATCTCCAAACGAAAAACTAAATTCAGATGGTAGGAAACACATTCACTTCTCTTACCCTACACTTTGGTTGCTTACAAAGCTGGTTGGATGTGAAGAGCTAAGCGCTGGAATTTATCCCAGTCCCACACTGCTGAGGATGTAGAAGAGTTTGGATTTGATATCCCGCTTTATCACTACCCGAAGGAGTCTCAAAGCGGCTAACATTCTCCTTTCCCTTCCTCCCCCACAACAAACACTCTGTGAGGTGAGTGAGGCTGAGAGACTTCAGAGAAGTGTGACTAGCCCAAGGTCACCCAGCAGCTGCATGTGGAGGAGCGGAGACGCGAACCCGGTTCACCAGATTACAAGTCTACTGCTCTTAACCACTACACCACACTGGCTCTGGTCATGTAGACGTGGACCAGATTTAAAGCCCTATCAGTCCTACCCTTTTCAAAATATTTTTATTGAATTTTATAACGGCAGGCAGATTGCAGAAGGGGAGGGGGAGAAATGAAAGAAAAAATAGTTCTTTAAACAATGATAAGTTGTCACAATTGCCAATAAGGAAATATAGGATACAGCTATGTGATTTACTGAATCAATAATAAAGCAATAATAAAAAAGATGTGTTGTTTATATTTGCATAGGGCCCATGGTCTGAATAAAAACAATTGCACTTTATTTATTTCAGAAAAGAAGATAGAATGTCTCCTTGTGGACATAGCTCAGTTGGTTAGAGAATAGTGCTGATAACGCCAAGGTTGCTGGTTCGATCCCCATATGGGACAGCTGCATATTCCTTCATTGCAGGGGGTTGGACTAGATGATCCTCAGGGTCCCTTCCAACTCTACAGCTCTATTATTCTAAGTACTAATCCAAGCACTCACATAGACCTGTGGTACCTGCTGCTCCTGAGCTGCTATGTTTGTATATGAAATAAAATTAGACCAAATGGCAAAGAAGCAATTATGAGCACTTTCACCCCGGACACATTTATTTTATGTGATTTTTTTTTCTTCAAGAAGGGCAATTTGTCAAGTCTGGGAACACCAGTGATCCAGATTATTTACATCAAAAGTCTTCCAAAAGTTGACAGTTGTGGCCTGGGCCATTGTCAGAAGATGTGAGATCAGGTCCTTGTTATTCAGGTCTCGATGCGAATCGACAAACAAATCCGAAAGGGCCCAACAATCCTATTAATGCAAACAGCATGGAAACATAATTCAGATATATATAAAGGCACCGAGCAGAAAAGACGTTTAATCATTATGCTGCAGGCATTTTATGAGGCGTTATCAATTAACCGCTGAAATTTAACAAGCGCTTTAGGTCAGAATCATATCCTTTTGGAATAAAAAATATATCTTCACGCCGAGTTTTCCAAGAAAGGCTGCAGACATAATTGGTTACAGGACATGTAACAATCTAATTGCAAGTCTTGTCTCTGCTGCCACGGGAGAATCAGAAAGGGCTTATCGTTTAGAAATCCTTTACAGAGCATCGTTTTCTTCTCCTCCAGAGCTGTTAAAATTACGTTCTCTCTCTCTCTCTCTCTCTCTCTCTCTCTCTCTCTCTCTCTCTCTCTCTCTCTCTCTCTGTATGTGTGTTTGGCTCCATTACACCAAGCTCTGCTCAGTTGTGTCATGAGGCTTCTTGCCGTAAATATCAATCTCTCTAACTGCACCAGGCCAGCTTTTAAGACAATACTTTTTTATAAAACAACAACCCAAAAAGCTTTAAGAATTGTTTTCCTTACTAAGGCTTCAAGAAGTTTAACCTGTGGTGATGGTATCAAGGGAAGCTTCAAAAAATATGATTCCTGTGAAATATTCTGGAAATTTCCTCCAAGGTCATCGCCACAGGTTAGCTCAACGGTGAAGAACCTCTGGGTTAATTAGGTCCACCAGACCTCCACATTTGGCCCACATTTAAGCCAAGGCACACCTACCTGCTCGACACATGACATCAGGTGTGGGGCAGGTAAAAAACAACAACACCTGGCTCGGCTAATTGTTGGCTCTTCACAAGCCCCCTTCAAAGCACTGTGCAAAATAGCACCTTGAGAGAGAAGACATCTTACCAAAGGCTTGTCAAGACTACCTATTTCCCTCATCCTCCATATATCACCCCAACAAATATTGAACCGTTATGTGAAGTTCAGTGGTTCTTCTTTGATATGTTCTAAAAATCTAGTGGGGTCCCTGAAGCTGCAGGCTGTTGTGGAAAGCTGGCATGGGGATGGACGGGTACAGGGCTCGTCAGAAGCTTTCACCAATGTGTTGTTTTTCTGCTGAAAATTGCCCTTTGCTGCGGAAATGCTATGGGCACTTGTATATTTTCCCTAATAGAGGGGGAAAAACAGGGATGAGCAAAGTCATCCCTGTATATATACACCAGCTGCCTAATGCTGTAGTTTATTGGGCAAATTATTCTATTATTATTATTATTATTATTATTATTATTATTATTATTATGCCCTTCATCTTAAAAAGCAGAGACATCACCTTGCCGACAAAGGTCCGTATAGTTAAAGCTATGGTTTTCCCAGTAGTGATTTATGGAAGTGAGAGCTGGACCATGAAGAAGGCTCATTGCCGAAGAATTGATGCTTTTGAATTATGGTGCTGGAGGAGACATCCCATGGACTGCAAGAAGATCAAATCTATCCATTCTTAAGGAAATCGGCCCTGAGTGCTCACTGGAAGGACAGATCCTGAAGCTGAGGCTCCAATACTTTGGCCACCTCATGAGAAGAGAAGAGAAGACTCCCTGGAAAAGACCCTGATGTTGGGAAAGATGGAGGTCACAAGGAGAAGGGGACGACAGAGGCCGAGATGGTTGGACAGTGTTCTCGAAGCTACCAACATGAGTCTGACCAAACTGCGGGAGGCTGTGGAAGACAGGAGTGCCTGGCGTGCTCTGGTCCATGGGGTCACAAAGAGTCGGACATGACTGAACGATACAACAACAACAACAACAACAACAACAAATGCCCTTCATCACAAGATCTCAGGGCAGTTAAAATAGTAACAATAAACCCCCTCACACAAACACATTTAAAAGGCTGTAGAATGTTAATCAGCCAAACACCAGGTTGAAGAGGAACGTTTTCACCTGGCACCTAAGATGTATAATGAAGGCGTCAGGACAACCTCCCTGGGGAGAGCATAACACAAACTTAAGTTGGCATGGTTCCTCGATTATAGATGTTCTGAACTGCAGGCCTCAGTTCAAGTGGTTTGATGAAAGGATACCAAAAAGATGTCAAAAAATGCCAGAATGGCCGGTTCTAGTGATTTATTAAAGAAAGGTGTACATTTACAATGCAGCGAGCAGAGCCTCACTGCCTTTACAGATGCAGGATGGGTACCGCGGCAGTGAGAGGTCATCGTGACTTGACTGCACCCAGGTAAATGCATATACATTCTTTATGCACAAAGAAGGATATGTCAGCTTACCCACAGCCTCCCAGCACACCTGGGGGGGGGGACCAACCAAAGCTTCTTCCCTCTCTGGGCCTAGAGCCCAGCATCCCAAGGCCCAGAGATAAGCATAGCATCAAAGCAAGCCAATTAGCATATATCGAAGCAAGTGAAAATATAATTTATGAGCTCATTCCTGCCACAATTGCCAATTAGTTTTTGAGGTCATATCGACTACCAAGATGGCGTTGGCAGGCCTTCCGGAACATTCCGTCTTTGGTTTGACACAATAGCACATCCTCACTGGGGTGTGTGTGTGTGTGTGTGTCTCCCTAACAGTGATTGTGATATCCCTAAGTGGAAGAAGAAGAAGAAGGAGAAGAAGAAGAGTTTGGATTTGATATCCCGCTTTATCACTACCCAAAGGAGTCTCAAAGCGGCTAACATTCTCCTTTCCCTTCCTCCCCCACAACACACACTCTGTGAGGTGAGTGGGGCTGAGAGACTTCAAAGAAGGGTGACTAGCCCAAGGTCACCCAGCAGCTGCATGTGGAGGAGCGGAGATGCGAACCCGGTTCACCAGATTACGAGTCCACCGCTTTTAACCACTACACCACACTGGCTATTTCTATCTAGCCAGACTTTTAACTTGCAATAACAATTGTACGTGGGTTTTATCTGCTTGGCCTAAACCAGGGATTGCCAATCTGTGACCTTCCAGACACAATGAAGTTTGCCCTTTTATCTATTTATTTTGTTTATTACATTTATATAATGCCCTTTGTCTAAAGATCACAGGGCAGTTTACAGCAAAAAAATTCAAAGTCAGAATACAAAATACACACCAAAGAAACCAACCAACCAATGACCTTGCCTTTCACAAGCACATTTAAAAGGACATAGATTGTTCAATCAGCCATAGGCTTGGTTATAGAGGAATGTTTTCTCCTGGCGCCTGAAGATATGTAGCGAAGGTGCCAGGCGGGCCTCCCTAGGGAAAGCTTTCCACAAGCGGGGAGCCACTGCAGAAAAGGCCCTTCTTCTTATTGCCACGTTCCAGACCTCTTGTGGAGGAGGCATGTGAAGAAGGGCCTCAGATGATTATTGCAAGTTCCAGGTAGGTTTATATGGGGAGAGGCAGTAAACTAGTTTCTACACACACTCACACTCTTCCATCTAGACAAGCTAGAGATGTTATTAGACCTCAAGGGCACATCCCAGCCAGACAAAAACACTCAATGGGGGTGTGAAGCAAGGATTGCGAGTGGCCTTGGGAGAGGTAGTGTGGCTGGGGAAGGGATCTGACATGAGTTTCTGCCGCAAAAAAGCACAAACAAGTAAGGAAGTGGGAAAACTCAGTATCTGAATCTGTGGTATGTATAGCGAGGCTTGGGAATAATTCTTGGATGTTTGGATAAGTGAATTCTTGCACAGTGAACAGGCGGATAGTGGGAGCTGTGTGTATATGGAGTTTGGTAACTGTAAAGTGCAGTTGCAGTTAATGTCACTAATTGATGCTAATGATAACAGTCATATAAGATGTACCAAATCAATCCCAGGGTTTCTGTCTGCTCCTTCCTGCGCAGCACCTGCAACAGAACATCACACGTTCCTCAGTGACAAGTCATCAAGGTAGGAACTGATTATACTTTGCAAGAACTGTGCATGTTGATAGCGCTATGGAAACCAGGGGTGGCTAACGTTTTTTTGGCTTGAGGGCCATGTCCACCCTTGGCCAACCCTCCAGGGGTCGCATGTCTGGAATGGGTGTGGCCAAAAGGGGGCGTGGCCAATTTCACTGTAAAACACACACAGGGGATGTACATGCACAATTGCAGAGGCACACACAGGCCCCCTCCTCAGCTGAGCTATGCAGATCTGGCACTCAGGGCTGAGAGGAACCAAATCCATATGTGAGCAAACGATAGAAGTTTATGGTACTGGGTGTATTAGTTGGAGACAAAGAGCCGCAGTGGATCTTGCCTGCAGTTCTGACAACAACTTAGCGTGACAACAACTCAGGGCTGTCTATACCTAGCTCATCTCAGACACACACCACATTATTCAGCTTGCTTTGGAAAAATAATTTTGTTAAATTATGTAGCTAATAAACAAGAGAAGCCCATTTGCAGAATGATAAACAGAATTCTCTCTTCCTTAAAAAGTGAATAATTTCCCCCCTAGAAAATAATCATTGCACACCAGAAACTCTAAATTTGATTAATAGTGTCTATTATATATTGATGGGGGGGAATAATTACATATTAGTCCTGCATTCTGATTACCTGCGGAAGGTTCCACTTGTAATATAATTAAGAGCAGCTCCACTGGAGTTGTGGGCGGCTGGCTGTGTGTATACACATTCCCCCTGTTGATGGAAAGTCGAGGCATTAATGAAGAAGGCCACGTTTTAATTCATGCACTTCTAAGGCAGGGGAATTATTGTGATTGTCATACTTATTTATTTTATTAATGTAGCAGTGCCTTGCATTCCTGGATGGACAGGAAATAGCTTTGACTTGCAGGTCTTGATTGGACATGGAGAGTCGCTTCTCCAGAAGCCATTTGCAAGACATAGAAAAAGCACTGAGTTACTCCATAAGGAAAAAATCCAAAGTCCACAAGTGGGCAATGCCTTTATTGGGACTAGGTTTGGGGGAGAATTTGAGTTTGGATAGCACTTTAAGGCAAATAGACCAGATTTGCACTTCCTGAATTAATAGGCGAACCAAAACCCAGCTAGTCTTAAAATTCCACAGTTCTCTGAACTTTGGGATTAAGGGAGCAATCCTGTGTACAGGAAGCTGCCGTAAAGTAAGTCGGTGTAAATTAAGCCAATGTGAAGTTACATCAGGGATGTGGGTGGCGCTGTGGTCTAAACCACAGAGCCTAGGGCTTGCGGATCAGTAGGTCGGTGGTTCGAATCACTGCAACGGGGTGAGCTCCCATTGTTTGGTCCCAGCTCCTGCCCACCTAGCAGTTCGATAGCACGTCAACGTGCAAGTAAATAAATAGGTACCACTCCGGCGGGAAGGTACCGTATATACTCGAATATAAGCCGAGTTTTTCAGCACATTTTTTGAGCTGAAAAAGCCGCCCTCGGCTTAGGCTTATACTCGAGTGAAGCGGGCGGCGGCAGGGGGAGGAGCGGCGAGAAAGGAGCCCTTTCTCCTTTTTTGAAAAGGCAGCGATCGGTGCCACGTTTGGGAGAGCACGGCACCGATCGCTGCCCTTTTGAGAGGAGCGCGGTGGCTGCAGGATGAGCCCTTTCGGGCGCTCCTCCCGCAGCCGCCGTGCTCCTCTTGAAAAGGCAGCGATCTGCACCGATCGCTGCCCTTTTGAGAGGAGCGCGGTGGCTGCAGGAAGAGCCCTAGATGTTATCTAGGGCTGATGAGACGACATGCGGTGGGTTGGCCTAATGCCACGGCTGGACGTTTCTTGTGTTTGGATCTAAATATACTCCTACCATGCACTCTTCAAGCCCACATACAAAGAAGGGCTTCTGGAGCACTGTCAGTATGGCTGGCAAATTATTTTTGCAGCGTCAAAACAGGCTGTTAATTCTGCATGGCTGCCTTCTTAACAAGGGGCAAGTTTTGCCTGTTATGCTGATTGTCACCTGCAGAGGAGGAGGAACGAGCAGCCTGAAAGCAGCCCTTTTGGGCTGCTCCTTCCTCCTCCTCCTCCGCCGCCGCTGCCACCACCAGCCTCTGCCTCTGCATTTCCCACCCTCGGCTTATACTCGAGTCAATAAGTTTTCCCAGGTTTTTGTGGTGGAATTAGGTGCCTCGGCTTATATTCGGGTCGGCTTATACTCGAGTATATACGGTAAACGGCGTTTCCGTGTGCTGCTCTGGTTTCTACAGAAGCGGCTTCGTCATGCTGGCCACATGACCTGGAAGCTGTCTGCAGACAAACGTCGGCTCCCTCGGCCTATAGAGCGAGATGAGTGCGCAACCCCAGAGTCATCCGCGACTGGACCTCACAGTCAGGGGTACCTTTACCTTTACCTTTAAAGTTACATCGGATCCAAATCCCGTTCAGCAGCAGGACTGCTTCTGCTTTGCCTAAACCTGGCAGAAGGAAAACAAGCCTTTAAAAGAGTGCTCTCCGCTAGGTTGCCAGGTCATATGGCCTAGGTGCCCGTGGGGCTTGCCCGTCTAAAATGGCAGGCCGGTTTTTAAGAGGAACACACCTGCTACTGCACCACACTCCGGCACTGTCAAGTGCGTGAGTGTTTGGGATATGAGGAGGTGCCATCTCTGAAGGACAGTGGCAAGTGACAAACTTCATCCAGGGAAAGGTAGAAGCCTTGAGTTAAGGGGAAGCCTTTCAATGAAGGTTTATACAGGCTGTGTATCCACTTTTTATTCACTCTTTAAACACACACACACACACACACACACACACACACACACACACATTTTTAGCTTTTGTGGTTCCATAGCCAGCTTGAAAATGCATTAGCAAAGTGTATAAGAATTGCCTTACTAGGTCAGACCAAGGTCAACATAGTCTAAGCATTCTGTTTCCAATTTAAAATATCATCTAAGGGTCAAACTGAATGAGGCAAAAGAACGTAAGAAGCGGCTTGCTGGATCAAATCCATGGGCCATCTATATAATAGACTATAGACAAAATACAAACAGACAAATCTCGGGTCCGGATGACATTCTACCCAAGAGCTCTCAAAGAACTCAAATGTGACGTTGCTGATCTTGTAACAAAAATATGTAACTTGTCCCTCAGATCTGCCTCTGTACCTGAGGACTGGGAAGTAGCTAATGTATCACCAATTTTTAAAAAGGGATCTGGGGGATCCTGGAAAGTACAGGCAGCTTAACGTCTGTCCTGGGGAAATTGGTGCGAAGTATTGTTAAAGATGAAATAGCCATGCATATAGAAGAACAAGCCCTACTGAAGCAGAGTCAGCATGGCTTCTGAAAGGGCAAGCCTTGTCTCACAAACCTATTAGCGTTCTTTGAGAGTGACACCAAGTATATAGATAGAGGTTGACAGAGTGCCCTTGAACTGTCAAAAAGCTTTCAACAAAGTACCTCACCAAAGACTTCTGAATAAACTTAGCAGTCAAGGAACAAGAGGAGAGGTCCTCTTGTGGACCAGGATAAGTGGACTGGGATCTTGTGGACTGAGTAAGTTGCAGAAAGCAAAAAGCAGGAATAAATGGGCAGTTCTCTGAACGGAGAGATATCATACAATCATAGAGTTGGAAGGGACCCTGAGGATCATTGAGTCCAACCCTCTGCAATGCAAGAATATGCTGCTGTCCCTTTACGGGGATCAGACCTGCGACCCTGGCGTTATCAGCACCATGCTCTGACCAACTGAACTATCCATTTGATGCAGAAAGTGAAGTCCCCGTAGATCAGGGGTCAGCAACCTTTTCCAGCCGTGGGCCGGTCCACCGTCCCTCAGACCATATAGTGGGCTGGACTATATTTTGGAAAAAAATATGAACGAATTCCTATGCCCCACAAATAACTCAGAGATGCATTTTAAATAAAAGCACACATTCTACTCATGTAAAAACACCAGGCAGGCCCCACAAATAACCCAGAGATGCATTTTAAAGAAAAGGACACATTCTACTCATGTAAAAACACGCCGATTCCCTGACCGTCCGCGGGCCAGATTGAGAAGGCCCATGGGCCGCATCTGGCCCACGGGCCTTAGGTTGCCTACCCCTGCCGTAGATCATACCGGGACCTTTTTAACTTGTTCATAAACTGGTTAGGAGTGAACAGTGAAGTGGCCAAGTTTGCTGCTGATACTAAATGGTTCAGGGTTGTTAAAACAAAAAGAGATTGTGGAGCGCTCCCAAAGGACCTCTGCAAAGCGAGTCGATAGATGGTTAAATGACAAATGCAATTCAGCATCAACAAGTGCCCTGTGATGCATGCCAGGGCCAAAAGACCTTAATTTCACATATATGCTCGTGGAGTCTGATGCGGCAGCGACTGAGCAGGAATGAGATCTTGGTGGTCTGCATCGCAGCAGTTAAAACGGTAGCTGCTGGTTGCCAAGTCAAGCAGAGTTGTCTAATTAATTTTGCCTCAATTTCCAGAAAGGAAATGATATTGCAGAAGGAGACAGCTACAGGGCAGGATCCAGTAATGAGGGTCAAGATGCAACAAACCCCTTGAGCAGTAAAAGCCCTTCTACAGGTATACAAGGGCCAGCGTAAAACACAGCAGCAGCACCAGCAGCAGCTCAAAATACCCAGTTTAAAAAGCCGGTTTTTAAGAGGAACACATCTGCTACTGCACCACAGTCCGGCACTGTCAAGTGCGTGAGTGTGTGGGATTTGAGGAGGTGCCATCTCTGAATGACAGTGGCAAGTGACAAACTTCATCCAGGGGAAAGGGGATCGAGACAGGACATGTTATAAATACAGTGGTACCTTGGTTCTCAAACTCTGAAAACTTGGAAGTAAGTGTTCCGGTTTCCGAACATTTTTCAGAAGCTGAACATCCATCCAATGCAGCTGTCGGCTATTGTTTCCGGGGCACCTGCACCAATCAGAAGCTTTGCCTTGGTTTTTGAACATTTTGGAGGTCAAATGGACTTCCGGAACTGATTAAGTTTGGTAAGTTTGTTTTTGCTATTTATTCTGTGTTTTTGTTTTTGTGGCTTTTCCAATTAATCTGTTTTTGTGACTGTGTGGAACCCAGTTCAGCTACTGATTATTGATTGATTGATTGATTGATTGTGTGACTGTGGAAATGATAAAAGTCCCCCCATCCAAACAATGACTATCATCAGTGCAGGTAAGAAAAAAAAATTATTTTAATTTTTATCATCTACAATACTGTTGCTTTCATTTTATGGATCAATGGCCTCATTAGATAGTAAAATTCATGTTAAAATTCTGTTTTAGGGGTTGTTTTTAAAAGTTTGGAACGGATTAATTCGTTTTGCATTACTTTCTATGGGAAAGCACGCCTTGGTTTTGGAACTCTTTAGTTTTGGAACGGACTTCTGGAAAGGATTAAGTTTGAGAACCAAGGTACCACTGTAGGTGCAAAAGCGAAAAAAGGGAAGATACGTAGCTGTAGAAGAGGATTGCACAAATTCAAGGGGAATAAGACTATCAGTGGCAACTAGCCACAATAACAACGTTCTTTCTCCACTGTCACAGGTAGCATACAGGATTTATTTTATTTTTTTGCCCCTGTAGGCAAAAGATCCCACCCCTGCACCCTCACAGATGTGGGGACCCCTGCCTGCCCGCACCATTGTGTTGTAGCATGGGGTTAATGATTTCAGCTCTCTGACATAGCAGGCAGGAGACAGCTTCTTCATGTAGCAATTCTTTATTCAGGCAAAACGAGACTGAGGGAACTGAGGGTAGGGAAGCTACATTTATAGGGACAGAGGACTGGCTAGGAAAAGATACATTTTGGAGGGAACAATCTCAAAAATCACACAGCTTCTTTTTGGTGGGAACCAATAAGACTAAGGATCCAAATGCAGCAACTTGAATGCACCAATAGTAACTGTTCCTTCTGGGACAGGAAGGCAGTTACTTTACCCTAATGTGATTACAGACAATAGATATGATAACACTTTGAATCAATACACAACACATTGCGCCTGCGCTGGTACTGCAAATGCACCCATGCCCACAGCTGCACCCGCACTGCCTCTATAATGCAGCAGCAGGGCGTAGCGTTAGCACCAAGGGCAAGGGCACTGTGGCGGCAGTGGGTGACGCTGTGGCAGGGCTGGCAGTAACGCAGTGGTGGGGGAAGGGGCGGGAAGGGGGGCTGGCTCTGCCGCCTGAGACAAATTGCTTCCCTTGCCTCATGGAAGCACTGGCCTTGGCTGCGTGCCTCTGAACACCAGCTGCTGGGAACTGCAAAGGAAGAGTGCTGTAGTGCTCAGGTTCTGCTTTTGGGTGCCCCGTGGGCATCTGGTTGGTCACTGTGAGAACAGGATGCTGGACCAGATGGGCCTTGGGCGTGATGCATGTCATGTGACAAAGACACATGAGAGCAGAAGCAGCAAAGCAGGCTAGGTCCTGTATACCTGAAGGAGCGTCTCCACCCCCACTGTTCAGCCCGGACACTGAGGTCCAGCGCCGAGGGCCTTCTGGCAGTTCCCTCACTGCGAGAAGCAAAGCTACAGGGAACCAGGCAGAGGGCCTTCTCGGTAGTGGTGCCCGCCCTGTGGAACGCCCTCCCATCAGAGGTCAAAGGGATCAACAACTACCTGACATTTAGAAAATACCTGAAGGCAGCCCTGTTTAGGGAAGTTTTTAATCTGTGATATTTTAATGTATTTTGATATTTGTTGGAAGCCGCCCAGAGTGGCTGGGGAGACCCGGCCAAATGGGCGGGGTACAAATAATAAATTATTATTATTATTATTATTATTATTATTATTATTATATAGGAAGTGCTGGGACTGCACAGTCATTCGGGCTTACTAAAGTTATTCAGGCCTAACTGCTAACTGTTGAGTCACTCTGACATGTGACTCACTCTCCTTAAAATGTAGCAGCCATTTTCTCTCAGTAAGTTCTCACTAAGAGTCTGTCTGCCTCAGTTGAGAGCAGAGTCAGTATGTAATCTCAGTCAAACTCTTTGGAACCATGTTGTTTATGAAGTTTACTTTAACTCAGTAAAGCTTTTATTATTTCACTGAAAAACTCTGCGTTATTAATTTACGCTGCGCCACGACAGTGCATTGGGAATTCTGATCCTACAATAGGATGTGCTGAAAAGCTGGATGAAGATGGCAAGCAGCACAGGGGCCAGAAGAAGAAGGATGAGTCAAGCCAGAGTCACAAAAAGATAGCAGATTCTTGAAATCGTCTCCCTGTTGTCCCTCTCTCATAATGCTTCCAACCAGGGCCATCCAATAAATCGAAATGATGGGAGAATCAGGGCAGATAAAATTTGTAAGATGGACATAGAAAAGTGTGAGGGTGGTACCCAATGGTGGTCCTTCTTAGAGTAGACCTATTGAAGTTAACAGACATGACCGACTTAGATTCATTACTTTAAATGGGCCTACTCTGAGTAGGTAGGACTAAGCTGACTGCAACCCTCGGAGTTTTCTAGCTGATCTAATGACTGTACAAAGCATTTGATTGGTTTGCCCAGTGATGAGGTTATGATTAAGGAGTCATGGTCGGCGATAAACTTCATTTCATTTGTCTTTGCTTGCAATTATTGTATGCATTTTGTTTCTTATAATATTGATCGTAACGATAAGGGTTTGTAACCAATGTGAGTCCTGCTCGGAGTAGACCCATTGAAATGACTAGACGTGACTAACTTGTGTCCATTAATTTCAGTCTACTCTTGGAGCAGAACTTGCATGCATTCAACTCATTGTTAGTTATACAAATCTACGTTTGATTATAAATTTATCTTTAAAAAAAAAAAAGCAGATGGTTATTAAGATTCTTGGAGTGAATAAGAACATGGAGGAGCAGAGAGAGAGAGTGAAGACAGGAAGCAAACCGGTGCAAGAATCTCTGTATTTTCCTTTAGCAATGCTGTATGCCAAAGGTTATGATAGCTTCTCGGTGTAGAGATTTTATGGGAAGTCTATTGGTGGATACCTGTTTTCCCCATTTCAAAGACCAGAGAGGATGAAGAATAATTTTGAGGGACTGTATGGAAGGAAAGGCTTTAATCCATTACTAATTAAGACAAAAGAGAAAATAAGGGTAGCTACCATGAAAGAGGGCCAGCTGCGATGTACCACATAGTATGTAAGGAATCCAACCAGACTTTTGACTTCTTTTTATTTGAGATCTGGCCAAGCACTGAGAGAACAGATTGGAATGCCAAATGATGGGGATATGAGTTCTAATTGTTTGTGCAAATGTCACTTTTCAAGACCTCTGTTTTTAAAGAAGATGCTCAGGTAATTGGCAAACCCATGTGCAATGCTATTTTTCATTGACAGGTAAGATGTAATTGCTTTCAGCAGCATTTATTTGTCCTCTCCTTTTTTCTTTTCTTTCTTTCTTTTAGAAAAAAGCATGCTTGTGAAAATGTTAGGCCAACCACAGACCATCAAAGTGGGCTTCAGGAGACGAACGAATGCTGTGATATCTTGTTATGAAATGTTTATATTTAGAGCAAATGGATGCGGTTTATTATTCCTCGTCTTCTGTGAATGAGCTTTGGAGTGGGTGGTAGCAAATATTCTTTAACCAGAATGGACTTGCTTGTTTTAATGGTGCAATAGCTGCCCAGGGGCTAAGTTATATTTCTGGAGAAGTCAATGTAGCAGCTGCCAGATTTTGCTGGACTGCAGCATCCATCACCCCTAACCATTGGTTATGCTGATGAGATGATGGGCCACCACAGCAGCATATGGTGAGTACCATATTGGCAACCTCTCCCATATCTGATGGTGGCAGAGCTGTGCTTTTAACTATGGACAAATCTGCAGTGCAGAATAGTGTGTGAGAGGGTGCAGTTTAAAAGGGAGCTGTATTGCAGGAAAGAATGTTGAATATGGCCTTCATTTATCTCCCAAGCACCCCGCTGCATCCCTGAGTTAATCCCTCTCCCTGGAAGCGAGCACATCTGGAAGAAAAGCAGCTGTTGGGAAGGGCCCAAGATCCATCTGCCCATGGTTTAAATTGCTGGGTTGGCATTGATAATAATTTGTCACTGCTTCTTATTATCAATTACATCAAGTACCACTGTATTCCGCTCTGGTCAGACCCCACCTGGAATACTGTGTCCAGTTCTGGGCACCACAGTTCAAGAAGGATACTGACAAGCTGGAACGTGTCCAGAGGAGGGCACCCAAAATGGTCAAAGGCTTGGAAACGATGCCTTATGAGGAACGGCTTAGGGAGCTGGGTATGTTTAGCCTGGAGAAGAGAAAGTTAAGGGGTGATATGATAGCCATGTTCAAATATATAAAATGATGTCATATAGAGGAGGGAGAAAGGTTGTTTTCTGCTGCTCCAGAGAAGAGGACATGGAGCAATGGATTCAAACTACAAGAAAGAAGATTCCACCTAAACATTAGGAAGAACTTCCTGACAGTAAGAGCTGTTCGACAGTGGAATTTGCTGCCAAGGAGTGTGGTGGAGTCTCCTTCTTTGGAGATCTTTAAGCAGAGGCTTGACAGCCACCTGTCAGGAATGCTTTGATGGTGTTCCTGCTTGGCAGGGGGTTGGACTGGATGGCCCTTGTGGTCTCTTCCAACTCTATGATTCTATGATTCTATGATTCTACATAGTGTTTTGTATTGCATATTATTATGGATTGTATTTATATAGCCGTTTTAATTTTTTGCATGTTATTATCGCTATATTAGGGGAAATGGGAATGTCTGAAGATGGCTTCTAGGCATGTTTATCCAAACACATGACTGGGAAACCTGGATGTCATCTTCAGACGAACACTTTTAGGATCTCCTCTTCAGACTTTTCTGTTCAACACAGGAAGGTCAAAAGTGGAATAGGCTCAACCGGTGTACACAGATGCTAGGAGCAGAGCCAGCAAGTACCCCCTCTGGAACCCCTGCACACTTTATGCCTTCACATTTTGTTTTGAATAGATGAAGAGGGCTTATATTTGTTGCTGCTGGGGTGTTAATTGCTCAGAACTGGAAACCAGCCAAAAAATAAAAGAAATCCCAGAATTTACTGAAAGGTTTTATAGAATCTGGGAGATTGACTTTTTGTGCAAACAAATGCTGGACAGGGAAAAAATGAAGTCTCTTCAGAACTTTGCAAATGGCTGGTCTTTATTTATTCAGTGCTGGAATGCAAAGTTTCCTCAAATCAAGGTAAATACCCAAGTCTTACCCAAGTGGATTTTTCTTTTTCACTTTGACTTATTTGATAATTGAAGTCTTGATTGATACCTCCTCCTGATAGATATATCTATTTTGAATGACACGTTAGTCCATTTTATGGCAATAATTTATCTTCTTTTTTATTTGTTTTGTTCTCTGTTGATTCTAGATCAGCAATGGGCAGCACCCATTGTTGCATTCCAACTAACAGCAGCCCCATTCAATGGTCAGGGATGATAGGAGTTGTAGTCCAAAAATATCTGGAGAGCCATTGGTTCCCCTGCCCTTGGTGAGGATGGTTGTTAGTGTTGTGCACAACTGTGGTTTTATAATTGTTGGAAGCTGCCCAGAGTAGCTGGGACACAGAAGGATGTCATTGTTGTTGTTGTTGTTGTTGTTCCAGGGCATTGTGTGTGTAAGGGAAAGAAATAAGGATGGGTGAATCTGCCCATTCCAGCTTCTCTCAGTTTCTCATTTTCCCAATTTTAACTTGACTTCTCCACATTTTTAAAGTCTTTGGGGAAAGCATTTTAGTGCAAATTTCTCCCAAGTTGCAGACTTTACCCTGCTACATTCATTTTTGTACACAATCCGTGACTGCAGAGCTGCACTGGAAAATTCAGAGAAGAGCAAATTTCAAAAGACGGCTGTATGTCAGTTTGCACATTGCTCTGGAACTTTGCTGAATTTCTCCTCCAGCCCTAGCATGAAATGTTAGCCACCACAGAAGAAAATGCTACAGGCAGCGAAAAACAAGCCTTATATTTTGGTCAGGAAGGCAGGGAATGTGAATTGAGGAAAAAAAGATGAGAAAATTTCTCAGAATTTTTTTTTTTTGGCCCAGCTACAGATTGCACACTATTCTTTCTGTATTGTTTTCCTTTCTTTAATTAATATGCTCAGTTAAAAACTGAGAAGCGCCCCACATGCAGAGAGTTCTTTATACTTTCCATCTTCAAGGAAACCTTTCCATATCAACTGATCGCTGCCAGCTTGGAGCTCTGCCACACATGCTGTGGAACCCCTGGGAACAGGGGAAGAAAACTGGAGCTCGTTCTAGGATACACAGTCAATTCATGCAGAGTGTGGGCCAAGCCTAAGTATTGCCCCAGAAGAATTGAGAGTGCATTCTGGGATGTGTCCAAAACTCCCCTGGGGCTGCAAACTGCAGGAAAGACTCAAAAGCAGTAGGCGGAGTGCCTTTCAGAGACGCTTGCCAGCTATTAGGGATCATCTCCCTGAGGAACCCACATCAAGCTTCCAAGGGCTCCTGGGAGCACAGCTTGAAAAACAATGCGCTGCCACATGTTGTGGGGTCCCAGCTAGGAGCCCCACCTACAGACTCCCCATGAACAGAGGGTGAGAAGAAAGGTGCAGGATCTTACTCCAGAGAGCACGCAAAGGAATCATGCCAGATAGAAAATTTTCAACAGCATAAGTGAATGAGTTTTTGAAGCTAGCTGGTTGACAAGGCAATTACTGCAATGTGTTGTATGCCTCTGAAGATGGTCAGGGAACTTCAGCTAGTGCAGAATTTGTTCACCAGGGCCAGACAGCTTGAGCATATAATGCCAATCTTGACCTGATTGCACTATCTGCCAATTAGTTTCTGGGCCCAATTCAAAGTGCTGGTCTTTACCCACAAAACCTTAAATGGCCCAGAACCGCAATATCTCAAGGACTGCCTCTCCTTATATAAACTGACCTGACCCTGTGCATTTTTGTATCTCATGCTCTCTCTCTCTCTCTCTCTCTCTCTCTCTCTCTCTCTCTCTCTCACACACACACACACACACACACCACAGAACTGCATTGCTAAATTGAGGGAAGTGCAAATTTCGAGAGATAGCTTTATTCCTGTTTGTGTCTTCTTCTGAAAAATGCAAATTAGGTAAGGTCACCTTTCAGCGTAAATGGAATCCCATTTGCACCCTGTCTCTTGCAGCAGGTTTTCTCCTAAGCATGAAAATGTCTTGGGCAAAATTTGAGTCTCTCAGCAGCGGCCTCGGTGCTGGTCGAGGCCAAACAGTGAACATCGTCTGGGTGGAAACTGTATCCTAAAGAGCAGGTGCTTGATAAGATGCAGCTACTATCAGGGACAAAAAGAGCTAAGGCTGGCAACTTAAACAAGAAAAAAAATAGGGTGTTTTTTTTATAAAAAAAAACCAACTACTTATCATTTGGCGTTGTTATGAATAATGTATTACTTGTTTAACACTGCTACTGTGCTTAGGCTTGCGTGGGTAGCATTCATTACAGAATAGGAAAATGCAATTATTAAAAATAGTTCCATTAAAACTGTACATTTGTTTTTGAATCAGCTGTGTCTTTTAAACCTCATTAATTAAATTAATGTCTGTTGAACCTGATAAATTATGATACTCCGGTATCCATAAAAACTTTCCTCTGAGCATCCCAGACACGTTCACAGTTGAGGACGGGGCAGTTTATGTAGCACGAACCCAAGGACTGTTCCTTTTTTTTTTTAATGCTTTATTAAATTTTCAAAACATACAAGCAAGAATTTTCAAAACAACTTCATCGAAGTACACAAATATAAAATATAAGAAAAACAAAAAAAAAGACAAAACAAAAAACAAAAAGACAGAGATAGTGAAAACCCCCTTCCCCCCGTGTTGACTTCCAGTCCAACCGTTATTATGCTTTGTATCTTATCCTTATCACATTATATACCTTACTTTTTTTTGCTTATTCTCATTTGCTTAAGCTGTGAGCCCACTTATATATGCAACAGAAGATTGGCTCTCTCAACTTTGTTCCCTATGTAATCCTGAAATGATTTCCAATTTTTCTCCACTTCTTGGTCAGATAGTCCTTGGAAAAAGAGAAAAAATTCCAAGGACTGTTCCTTAGGATGGTTACCTTTGGGGTATTTCAATGTAAGGATTGCATTTAGACTCATGGTACATCTGGATAGGGATGGAGGGATCCCCACCCCTATTTCCGTCCCATGGTCGAATCCATGCCATACACCGTGCCTTTCAAGCACACTTAAAGCACATGACATGCTCCAAAGAATCCTGGAAATTGTTCTTTGCCCCTAAGGCAGCTACAGTTCCCAGCACCCTTAACAAAATATAGGAGTGCATGTGAGAGATTGCATGGCATGGTCACTCTCACCACGGGTGTGTGGTTCCTGGAGGGTTGGCCAAGGGTGAATATTATTGGTTATTTGATTTATATACTGTCCTTTTTTTCAAAATAACTTGGTTGGTTAGAGCGTGGTCCTGATAATGGCAAGGTTGCAAGTTCAATTCCCGTATGGGACAGCTGCATATTCCTGTGTTGCAGGGGGTTGGACGAGATGATCCCCAGTTCTACAATTCTGTGATTCTATGATTCTATCCAAGGGCGGTGTACAACCTTTTACGTAGCATAACGGAAAAGCATAATAATAGATGGCACAATAATCAAATAATCACAATAACGGCCTCCCCCCTCCCCAGCTTTAATAGGCCATGGATTTTTTAATGGCTAAAGGCCAAGGTAAAGAGGAATGTTTTTGACTGGCACCTAAAGACATGTAATCATGGCGCCAGGCGATCCTTTCTGGAGAGAGCATTCCACAGACGGGGAGCAGCCACAGAATGTTGCCTTTGAGTGAAAAGGTTAGATACTCTTGCCATGAAATTAGCATTAGTGTCCAGAACAATGCCTTGGTGCATGTGTCTACAGCAGAGACAGGGAACCTGTGGATATTCAAATGTTGCTAGACTGTAGCTTCCAGTATCCCTGACGCTTTGCAACGATGATTTGGGCTGATGGGAGTTGGAGACCAGCAGGATTCCCCCATTCCTAGTCTAGAGCATGCCCCAATATGACTCACAAATACTAGGCTTTGTTTGCACTGGCAGAATGCATGCGGACTGAGGATCAAAACATTTTCAGCTGGATTCAATGTGGAATTAACCATCAGCAGAAGATTTCCATATTAAAGCTGTACAGAGTCCTTTGCAACCAGATCCAAACATGTTTACTCATTTCCAGGTTGAGTTCGTTGGAACTGTCTGCCAACAGGACTTCAGACTAAATTGAAAATGCTTTTATCCCCTTAGAAACCCACTTGGAACTCTGACCTCCAGTTTTGTTTTTATTATCATTACTATTATAAAGTTTTTTCAGTTGTGCAAAATAATGTGAAAATGAAGAAGAAGAAAGTGTAGTATATGCTACTATATGTAGGATTATTATATATATTAATACATAGAGTGGTACCTCGGTTTAAGAACAGTCCTGTTTACGAACGATTCAGTTTATGAACTCCGCAAAACCGGAAGTAGTGTCCCGGTTTGAGAACTTTACCTCGGTCTACAAACGGAAGCCGAATGGTGGAAGGGCACCGGCGGCGGGAGGCCTCATTAGGGAAAGCGCGCCTCGGTTTAAGAACAGATTCGGTTTAAGAACGGACTTCCAGAATGGATTAAGTTCATAAACCGAGGTACCACTGTATATGATTATTAATAACCTACTAAATTCTGTATAAACTCGTTCCAAATATCAATATATTTATCCAAACAAAGTCTGTGTCTATAAGCAATCCGTTCATATGTTGCGAGTGCTGTCATGCCTCTAATCCATTGATTAAAGGGGACCATATTTTTGTTCTTCCAGCTCATCAATACTAATCTTTTGGCCATAGTTAGGGCACATACAGCTGTACCTCGGTTCTCGAACGTAATCCGTTCCGGAAGTCCTTTCGACAACCAAGGCGCGGCTTCCGATTGGCTGCAGGAGCTTCCTGCACTCAAACGGAAGCCATGGAAGCCGAGTTCGGACGTTCGAGTTCCAAAGAACGTTCGCAAACTGGAACACTCACTTCGGGAGCCAAAAGTTACGAGTACCAAGGTGTTTGAGAACCAAGGTACGGCTGTACTGTGTTTCGTTTGGGGGCATGTCATGTGCTACCTTGACTATCTGATAGTGCAGACCCAGGTCATCGAGCCTGAGCTTCTACAGCCGCCTCTCACTATGAACCCCCATTGGCAAAATAAAAAAAATCCTTCCAATAGCACCTTAGAGACCAACTAAGTTGTTCTTGGTATGAGCTTTCGTGTGCATGCACACTTCTTCAGATACCAAGAACAACTTAGTTGGTCTCTAAGGTGCTATTGGAAGGATTTTTTTTATTTTGCTTTGACTATGACAGACCAACACGGCTATCTACCCCATTGGCAAGATTGCCAGCAACAGCAGCAGAGCTGATCTTTTATTCTCTTGCTAGTTATGCTATTTCAAATGTGCATTTTATAGTTGACTTCCATTAGTAATGTTTTCTTTTGAAAAAAGAAATGTTTGGGGTAGCTTTGCTGTGTTAAGTATGCATTCTGTAGTTGACCTCCTTTGTACTGCTTTCTTTTGAAATCTTTAAAGATAATATTTTAGCTTCCTGTTAATTAATTTGCTTTGAATGTGTGCTTTATATTTGACTTTCTTTTCAGTAATGTTTTATTCTGGATTGATTTATTTGATGCTGTAAACTGCTTTGAGTTTTTTTCCCCCCTTAAAAAAATAAAGCGATATAGAAGGAATAATAATAATAATAATAATAATAATAATAATTTCATCATCCCCTGTTTATTTTCCAAAACATTGTGCCCCAGAGTGCCACAATCTTTTCTTTTTTTTATGGGCAGAGATTTATTACTAAAATAAATAAATAAACAAATAAATAAACAAACCCAAACTCGGAGCCAAGAGCAGCTGAATAAATCATGTAAAGTAAGTTCAATTCCATGTTTGTTTTACTTTGTATAATTTATTCTCCTCCTGCTAGCCAGAGGGGATATCAGCATTGAAGCCTCACCTCCTGACTTACGTGTTGAATAGAGATGTATACCAAGTATACATAAAAAGTCTACTAAAAAATAAGCCCATCTGAGTTCAATGAGATTTCACTAGCAGGTAAGTGGGTATAGGTTTGCAGAAAGTTCCGGGCAACATTAGTACCATACATTTAACAGTGTTATTTTTCTAGAAAAAGAAGTGTTGGAACTCACCATGAACACCTCCCTTGTTCTCTTATAATGGCAATGGTGCCCACCTGAGAGGTGCCAGAACTGAGTTCTGGCAAGCTCTAGCTGAAACAAAAGACCTACATCAGCACCAAGGGGCAGAAGCAATAGACAAAATCGATAATTTCATATATACTTATTTATCAGCTAAAGCAGCAGAGTCTAAAATCAGTATTCATTCACCGACCGTCGCTGTCACCATGGCCTGTCTTGTCCTCGTTGCCATAAAACAGAATTTCTTGACAGCCCTGTTGACATCTGGGTCTTTGTCAGCAAGAAGGTGTTCAACATAGGTTTCCTCTGAGCAGCCAGACACAAACTCATAAAATGGAATCTTTAGCAGTGGTTTCTGCATTGCAGGTTACTGGAGTCGATGATTCTTGGGGTCCCTTCCAACTCTACAGTTCTGTGATTCTATGAAAACAAGTTTTGTGGCACCTTAAAAAATAAAAACAAACAGATTGTGCCATTAGCCTTCAGGAACTAGAACCCACTTTGCCAGATACCTGAATAGTTATTCTTACTTGTCAGGTGTGTGTGTGTGTGTGTGTGTGTGTGTGTGTGTGTGTGTGTGTTGGGTTTGTATTGCTTCAATAATGATAATCAAAACACTACTAAACCTTAGGTTATGGAAATACAATCCTAGTAACAACACACACAACGTAACGGGCTGTTTTGACTATGTAACTTCTATTTCAAACACAATTCAACATACAGTAGAACCTCGACTTACGAATAACTCGACTTACGTATTTTTCGACTTACGAAAGGGAAAAACCGGCCACGCGCCTACGAATTTTTCAACTTCCGAAAGGAAATCCGCTTGGATTTTAGATGGGGTTTACTCGACTTACGAAGGTTTACATAGGGTTTTCTTACGAATTTTTCGACTTACGTTTCCAATGCATTCCTATGGGAATGCCGTTTTTCGACTTACGAAATTTTCGACTTACGAGTGTGCTTTCGGAACGCATTGAATTCGTAAGTCGAGGTTCCACTGTATAATTTCTCACAACGTGTAATTCCATAGACCAACACATCATGCAAACAGAACATATCCTGAGAAATTAAAGTCCAATGGATGGTCAGGAGATCAAGTCCATTCAGTTCCTAAATTGGCATATTGGCAATAACCACAATATAGTGTTTGAAATAGAAGTTACATAGTCAAAAACAGCCTGTTACATTGTGTGTGTTGCCAATAATGATAATCAACAACAGTTACAAAGGCCTTTTGGTTTCCCATAGGTGCCCGCCCTATGGAACACCCTCCCATCAGATGCCAAACAGCTAAACAGCTAACTGATTTTTAGAAGACATCTGAAGGCAGCCCTGTTCCAGGAAGTTTTTAATGGCTGATGTTTTATTGCATTTTTAATATTTTGTTGGGAGTTGCGCAGGGTGGCTGGGGCAACCCAGTCAGATGGGTAGCATATAAATAATAAAATTGTTGTTGTTGTTGTTGTTGTTAATAGATAGGCCTTTGGTTTGATCCAGCAGGGCTCTTCTTAGGTTTTTAACCCACCCTCAAAGCTCTGATTGACCAAGCTTTTGTGCATCTTGGCGACTTCTGATTTCAAAGATCCTCGAGAGAAAGGAACAGCGTGTGGATTGTCATAAGCCATCTGGCAAAGGACTGGCAGATAAACCTCTCAGATCGTTCGGCACAGATACATATTCTCCATCGTCTAACACCAGAAAGCGGCGTCTTGCATGCGATTTGGATGGCGCTGCCCTGCTCTTCCGAAGCAAGGGGATGCACAGAGGCCAAGCTTGAAATCCTGTGCACGGTTCCGTTGACAAATGGCGTGCTAAAAATGGAAAGCACAGAACAGAAGGCAACCAGTAGGATAAAAAAAGAAGAAGACACACACACACACACACACACACACACACACACACACACACAGAAAGAGAGACTTTGGTACTTCAGGAAGGATGGAGCAAAGGAATCTCAACAGCAAAGCCTTTGAAAATCAAGAGCTGAACAGAGGGACCTTGTTAAGGTAAACAAAATTTTCATAAGGGGAGCAGAAAAGATAAACGCTACCTGGGTTATTATTAGCTCACGTCAAATACGGGAGCAGCAGGGATGTGCACTTCAGACATGGTGCAAGAGCTTCGCAGAGTTTAAGTGGAATTCCTTGCACAGAATGCGGTTAATAGATGGAATGTGGCATTGCTGGCAGCAGGAGAAACAATCAAGCTAAACAGCCTGCAGAGCTATTAGAGGGTGAAATACATATTGTGGAATGAGAGACAACAGGCTTGCCCATCCTCGTCTGTGTGTTTACTTAGAAGTCAGCTCCACTGAAACCAGCAGGGCTTGATCCCAAAGACGAAGGCACAGAACGGCAGCCTCAGAGGCAGAAGCAAACAAAATAGGAAATCTGCTGCTGGCAGAATAGTGGCTGTTACATTTATTTGTTTGTGGCTTTCCCCCCTTCAGAACCCTGAAATGCTCTTGAACTGGCTGTTGAAAGGATGACTGACTATTGTGGGTAGAGAACAAAAAAAGCTAACGGAGGACGAATGGAATGCAGTAGCATGAAAAAGAACCCGGCCGGCCAGACCCCTGAAATACAGTGCATTCCACGCTGCAATGTCTTGTTGCAGGCCCCACTCGCTTTGACGATAACAAATGTCAGATTCACGGGTACGAGTGTTTAATGATGTCGGGCATACAGCAACTGCTGCGCTCTTTTTCATCTGCCTGAAACATCTGCAATAATGTCCTGAAAGGATTTCTGGGCATTTTGCTGCGTGGAAAACATACTTCACCTCTGCTATTTGGTGGAGTAATAGGGTTATTTGCTATTGGTATTTCTTACTACGTTTCTGCTGTTATTCTCAGGGCTTAGAAAATGCAGCTGATTGATTTTTTCCCCACCGTGGTAGGCCAGTCCCGTGATTGTAATAAGGGCCAACTGCTGGAGAAGTATTGGGATGAACCATTGATTAAGTTGACACCGCAATCTATTTTCCTGAGCGTCGCAGGCTGAATTTACAGTCCGTGTACACCCACATTACTGACACATTGTTCTGTGTGAATAATCTTGCCTGGGCGACTTTGCCTGTGCTTGGCTTTTATTAATATTAGAATACCTCTCGGAACTCTTGAACAGAATGAAAGGGGAGGCCAAGGAAATTATACCAAAGCTGCTTCTTCTCTTTTTTTAAGGAACAGGAGGAAGTACAATGGGGAGAAATAACATAGATGTTCAAAATGGCTGCCAGAAAAAGCCACATTTTCCAAACAGAAAGGCAACAGTCGCAATCCAGGCAGGCATCTTTGATAGGTTGTTTTAAACAGTGCTTTTTTCTGGGGGGACGCAGGGGTACGCATACCCCTAAACATTTTGTGAATCTAACAGGAGAAGAAGCATGGTGAATCGTCAGTTCCGTTGGTACCCCCGATGGCGGCCTCATTTCCTGTCACGGTGTTTCCTGAGTCTCAGACAGAAGCGAGCGTTTAATGTGTGAAGCAGTGTGGAATGCATTTAAACACTGTAGCCAACTTAATGTTTATAAAATTGGTAGGCCCTCCTTTGAGTTTGTTTAAGCCTTCAGTGTATGTAAATTCATGGTTTTTGAAAGGACGACATCTGGCGACGGACACCAACAGCAAGCAGAGGAATCGGGAAGATGTTAGTGCACACAACCTCAAGCCAATGTGGAAGTTACTGTGAACTGTCAGCTTGGGAAGACAGGCGAACTAATACCAGTGTACTGGAAGAAGCAAAGATCACCAGTGTTGAAGCAATGACTTCATTGGTCTGGTCACGCTGTGCGGATGCCTGGTTATCATATTCCAAAGCAACTACTCTATTCCGAACTTAAAAATGGAAAGCGTAATGCTGGTGGTCAACAAAAGAGGTTTAAAGACTGTCTCAAGGCAAATCTTTAAAAATGTAGTATAAACACCAACAATTGGGAAACACTTGCCTGCGAGCGCTCCAATTGGAGAACAGCCTTTACCAAAGGTGTCATGGGCTTTGAAGACACTCGAACTCAGGACGCAAGGGAGAATCGTGCTAAAAGGACGGCACACTTGGCAAATCCACACTGTGATCAACTCCTTTCCCTGAAACCAAGTTCCTACTGTGGAAGGATATGTGGATCCAGAATTGGCCTCCACAGTCACTTACAGACTCATTTTTAAAACCGTGTTTATGGAAGACAATCTTACTCGGCTACGAGTGATCGGCAAAGAGAAAGAAGAGATGAGGTAATGCATCTTCTTTGTACTTTTGTCCAACTGTATTCCCCCCACCCCGATCTGAACTGGAAAATTGTGATTTTCTTGAGTCAACATGAGAGTACCCCAAACACACACACACACACACACACACACACACACACACACACACACACACACACACAGAAAAAAAGCACTGGTTTTAAGGTACCTACTTATCTCATGACAGTTCTTGCCAGGACCTGCAATTCTGTAAGTATGGCTTTTGTCCAATTCACACAAAATCCTAGCCATGAGGGCTATGCTCTGCTTCCCTAGTTGGAGTCAGTAGTGCTTCTGAGTACCAGTTGCTGAAAGCCACAGGATGCGCTCAAATCCTCCTTTTGGGTTTCCCTCAGGCATCTGGTTGGCCACTGTGAGAACAGGATGCTGGACCAGATGGGCCACTGGCTTGATCCAGCAGGCTCTTCTGGTGTTCTTGAAACGAAATGACAAAAACCATAAAATGAAAACTAACACAAATGCATTTTGATTTAAGGTCTTCTTCAGCGGTTTCTGGCAAAGATACTTACAGTATCTAACGAAGAAAGAAAGAAAGAAAGAAAGAAAGAAAGAAAGAAAGAAAGAAAGAAAGAAAGAAAGAAAGAAACCTGAGACCCTCCAAATGTTGACATTAAACTCCCATCATCCCTGACCATTGACCATGCTGGAGTTGTAGCATAGCTGTCAACCCTCCCCCCTTTTTTTGCGGGAAACTCCCGTATTCCAATGCCGTTTCCCGCTGCTATCCCGGATTGTTGATATCCCTTAAATTTCCCGGATGTCAAAGGAAGCAGCTCCTCTCCTTCCCTGCTGGCCAGGGAGGCTCCTCAGCTGCGTTGCTCGGCTGCCAATAAGGAGTCTGAGACCGACTGGGGGCGGAGCTTGCATGCCTTGTGCAGCCAGACCCTCACGCCCAACCAGACAGACAGCCTACCTGCCGTCTACGCGCTCGCTCTTTCGCTCACCTGTCCGTGCGCAGCCTCTGGAGTGCAGGGTGGCGAGGCTACTTGGTGCCATTGCACCGCCCTCGCGGCATCCCTTATTTTCAAATCCGAAAGTTTGTGGAAAATCCCTTATTTTCAAATCCAAAAGTTGACAGCTATGAGTTGCTCTATAAAGGACAGCTGCCTCCGCCGCTTGGCAGAGAGGGCTCAGTTTTGTTTTGTTTTTCTTTTTTGTTTAAATTTCTGTTATTTTTTATAACAATTCTAAGTTATAAGAGTTCTAAGATGGCGGCGCGCATAGACGCAGCGGCTGCTCAGTGCTCTCCCTTATTTTTAAGTGTTTCGTATGGCTTTTACTGCTGTTACTCGTGTTGAGTACATTTTTGGTTGGGGAAACAATTGTTTAAATGAAAAATGAATTTATTTATTTTAATTTTATTATTATTATTATTATTATTATTATTATTATTATTTAAATCCAATTTCGTTGTACTTGTACAATGACAATAAAGATATAAAGAAAGGTAAAGAAAGAAAGATAGTCGAATGGTAGCCGGAAGGCCACTGGTTCCTCACCCCAGAATTGTAGAATGGATCAGAGAAGGGGACTGAAAACAAGTTTGCCACAGGGCCAAAGTTCTCTCTTCAGGCCGATGCAGAAATATTCCCTGTTCTTCTATGCCCATGTTCAATTTGGCATGCCCGCCACAGCCGTCTCGTCTAAAATAAATGCATAACGGATAAAATGAGAGCCAATAATGAAGGATGACCTCTCCCAGCTGTAGTGGGCTCTCCTTTAAACCCTTAGCAAAGATCATTAGTGTCTTGTTGTAAATGCAAAGCTAAAGGTTATTGTTATTGCCAGAGCTGTCAATCTCCTTTGCAAATAATGAGAGCAACGAGAGGAGCAGAAGTAGCAGTGAACGGCCGCTTGAAACAGTTGGAATCCCTCTGTGCTCTTGCACACTTCCCTTTTTTGGGAAGGAAAAAAGAGCTTTCGGAGCCGTTGCAAATGGCAGTTAAGAATAACAGATCTCCGCAGCCTGTCTGGCTCCAGGGTCATTTAACTCATATACCGGCGCAGGCAGCTTGAAGGGGAATCGAGAACGGAAGCCAGCTATGCGTGGAAATCCTTTATTTTTGATTTGTAATGTCTCAGCATGGAGGATCATGGGAAATCAAGAGAGATTTCTTGTGTTGTTGTTGTTTATTTAAAAAAGCAACACAAAATTATTTGTGCAAAACTAATTGGTGCAGAGAACAAGGCATACTTAACTAAATACTAAATACAGGCTGCAGTTTGAGAGCACTCTTTTCAGCCCAGAAAGACTGGCATGGCTGGCCACAGAATGAGATGTGGACCACATTCACACATAGCATTTAAAGTGCTGTGATGCCAGTTTAAGCAGCCAGGGCTTCTCTCAAAGGATTCTGGGAACTGTCGTTTGTTAAGAGTGCTGAGAGTTGTGAGGAGACCCCAATTCCCTCCCCCCAGCTACAGTTTCACCCAACAGTTACATCCAACCCCTCTTCACAGGGGAGTCTGGGAACCGTAGCTCTGTTAGAAACACAAGCCTGCCACCCAGGAAGCTAAGTCTGAAGTTACACCATGTGTTTAGATAAACTCTGCACAAGCACAGAAGTGCCCTCTCTTTTAGAGCCAGTGTGGTGTAACGGCCAGAGTGTTGGACTATGACCTCGCAGGCTGGGGTTCAAGTCCTCACTCAACCTTGAGCTCACTGTGTGGCCTTGGGCCCGTCATTGCCTCTCAGCCTGACCTCCCTCACAGGGTTGTTGTGAAGATAAAATGGGGAAGGGAGAACCATGTATCCTCACCCTGAGCTGCTTGGAGGAAATGGCGGTATATAAATCTAATAAACAAACAAATCGGTGCAAATTGAACAATATGTGCCACCCTATCAAACTAATTATTAGTCTGGCTTTTAATCTGTTTGTTTTGGATTTACAGTGGTCCCTCGACTTACGAAGTACTCGACATCCGAATTTTTCAATTTACGAATGAAAAAAGTGGCCGCACGCCTACGAATTTTTCGACATCCGAATGGAAATCGTTGCCGGTTTTAGATGCGGTTTCCTCGACTTACGAATTTTAGATGCGGTTTTTTCGACTTACGAATTTTTCCGAATATTTTTTCTCCCAATGCATTCCTATGGGAAATCGCTTTTTTCGACTTATAAACTTTAAGACCTACGAGTGTCCATTCGGAACGGATTAAATTCGTAAGTCGAGGGACCACTGTACTTTTGTGGGATGTGAAACTTATAGCAGTCAAGTACAACATTCCTACAGCGGACATGCTAGGGAATGTTTTGTACCACATGGGAGAAAACTTCCTGTTTCCTCCTGAGCTAGGACAGACTTCCACTGCATGTGACTTGAAGTGGGTGTGGCCTATTCTGGGTAGAGGAGCACTCCTCCGTGTGCTTCTTTTTCTTCTCCATTTTTGTTTTCCTATGTACAGTGGTACCCCGGGTTACAGGCGCTTCAGGTTACAGGCGCTTCAGGTTACAGACTCCGCTAACCCAGAAATAGTACCTCGGGTTAAGAACATTGCTTCAGGATGAGAACAGAAATCACGCGGTGGTGGTGCAGCGGCAGCTGGAGGCCCCATCAGCTAAAGTGGTACCTCAGGTTAAGAACAGTTTAAGGTTAAGAACGGACCTCCAGAACGAATGAAGTTCTTAGCCCGAGGTACCACTGTATTAGGAGAAGTGACTGCTCAGTCGCAGCCACTTGGGACTAACTCCCTTATGGGATAGTTCATGTAGATATGTACTTTTGTAACCGAAGTCTGCCTTCAGGGATCTAACTGTGAACTGAATGATTGTAAGTAAACTGCTTTTATATTGACTTTAATAAGACTGTCGTGTCTATTCTTTTCAAGAGGGACAAGAAGGGATCTAATCAGGAATCTTATATTGAGAGGCTCAGACGAGCCTGCAACAAGGTAACCACTGTGCGATTAAAGGGGGAATGTTTAAACTCTGCTAAGGTGCATAACTTGCTACCCAAGTTAGGAAACATATCATCAAACAATATACTGTATCCTCTCCTGCCTCCCTGAACATTCCCACAACTTTTTTTAGATTGGTATGGTTTATTGTATTTTTACATTGTGCTTCACACCACTTTCTGATTTTTTAAAAAGGAATGAAAAGTGGCATATAAATATTTTTAATTACACTAAAAATAAAGACGAAAAACAAGAACAGAGCAAAACGGTAAAGAATCCATAAAGGCAGGGAAACCTTTTCGGCCCTAGCATTGGAAAACAGCAGGAAGGAAAGGTGCCCACGTCTTGTCTCCTGCTTGTGGTTCGCTATGCCGGCGGCAGCGGAAGATGCTGCCTGTCTGATAAACCGGCCCTCTCCATCTTCAGGGCCATTTGCCTTGGAGCCAGGTTCACGTGATGCTATCGGCGGATGATTTATGGCCGTTGCCTCTCGCCTGACATTTTGGGGGAAAGTTTTCATTGTTCATAACCGGCTTGCAAACAACGGCAGACGTTGCAGGTGCAGCAGAATTTTAAATGCGAGCGCAATTAAATGGGAAGTGGGCCGCCAGCCGCCAGCAGGAAGCTTCTGGTAATAATACAGGAGAGTGGAACTCTCTGCAGTATTGATCTTGTGATGTTTCAGCGAGAGGTTGCTTCAAAGCACAGTTGCTACATAATGGCATATGGTCTCTCTCTCTCTCTTCCTCCCTCCCTCTCTCTCTCTCCATTGCTGCTGCGTCAATATTTTCTGCATAGCGAGGATGCACTCTGCCAACACCTCTGTGGCAATAATTGGATCAGATGTATGTTACAAGTGAAAGATGATAAAAAAAAAAACAGC